>WBMV01000949.1:98687-178163 GCA_013396655.1 Campylorhamphus procurvoides
CACCTTTCGGATTAATTTACTCTGCATGTTTTGAAGCAGTGGTGCTTGGGAAGGAACTCACATGGTATTCCTGAGGCCTTGAGTTCATCCTAGCACCGGTCTTTTCTATCTGTTACTTATCAACACGTGTTGTACTCTTTTATACTTTTTATACTTTATATACTCTCTTATACTCCTTTATATTCTGTACCCCAAAACCCTATAAGTAAAAGAACTCTTCTCTGCTTTACCCACATAAAGTTGTCTTGAAAAGTTTTTTCCCCTTCCTTAAGGCAACAGCATGTAGCCAACTTCATGCAACACTGCTGTGGTGCAGCCTTCAGATGTCAGCATCCCAAGCTACCTGTAAGTTTAGCTCAGTTCTTTCATGAGAAAATGGGGTGTGGGGTTGGAATATCATTCACACTAGACCATAAAGCTTAATACTGTACAAAAATCTGTCACTCCTGTGGTTAGATCAGTAAGAAGTTTTATGTTTATAGTGCTATATAACCTTATAATTTGCACAATATCAAGCTGAATGGTGGGATTAACATGTTTGCATTTGCATCTCTAGCAAAACATCATCAGGTACAGTCAGGAGAATCTGTGATTCTGTAGTCCAAACCAAATATGGACTCTATTTTACAGCTGATATAAATGTCCAATTTACAAAGAGCTGTGTTGTCTTGTGCTGAGATTTTATTTGTAGACTGCTTAAAGCATGAAAAAGAATTACAGGGCACCATTGTGTATCATTCACTTTCACCAAAAAGTACAAAAATTCTTAATGGCATGCTTGTATGTACAGGGAGTATTTGATGCAAAAGAAGGGACTAAGCACCAAATACATCAACAAATTTCATTAGAAAAGTGAGCAACCTCCTGCTGTAAGGAAAAGCACCTATGAATGAGGAAAAATATACACAGAAAACTAATTCTTCTGCCAATGGGCTAGTTTGTTCTCAGCACAGAGTGTTAATAGGTTATATGTCAGACTTGATAACCCTGATCTTTGCACCTGATCTAACCTGTTTCAATTTCTAAACACAAAGAATAATGTCCCAATGTTACCACTGAATTAGATAGTTGTGATTAGACAGTGACAGTAGCTCTGAAAATTTGGAGCAAGTCTCCTCACTTACATCCAACTGTAGGGCTCTGGAAATGTTTAGAAGGAAGAGAACTTTTCCTTTCCCTATCATTGTCTCCACCACTAACTTTAAAAACTGCGTGACATAATTTGTTTCCCAAATATTTTGGTGGCTTCTCTTACAACAGATGTTGTTTTGCCTTGACAAATCTGAAGGTCAACACTGGGCAGGTGTGAAGCTGCAAGAGGAATAATTGCTCTGACTGACAGCAGGGAAAGCAGCTCTTCAGTACGGATACCAAAAAGAAAGAAGTGCCATGTATAAACTATGGAAAATTGTCTTGAACTCTAAATAATGTGCAATGAATTTTTTTTCTCCCAAAGTCCCTGAAGACTAAAGTAAGAGGGAGAGCTACCTAATATTTCTAGTCTTTGTTCTAGTTCAGAAATGCCTTTCATCTCAAATTGGTACAAAATTTTGCAATTTTTTTTCAAGATGCATTTCCAAATCATTTCACCTCAAAAATATCCAAGTAGTCCCACGACTTACATAATTTTGTTAAGAGTAGACAATTTCTTTTAGGCTTATTTTGACTTTTCTATAATCAGCTACGGATAAGGTTCTTGCTGGAAAAATGTTTATAAAAATCACAAACCAAACCAGTTACTTAAACAAGGCTCTTTTACCTTGTAAAAATGAAGTATTTCAAGACTTCTGTATTAAAAAAAAAGTTTATCTGTATATTCCAGAAAATGTTTGATGTAATTGAATCAGCATTGTACAATGGAAAACTATTCTATCTGTAAAAATATCAAATCAGCTTTAAAAAAACCCTTAAATGAAAAAGCGGTTATACAATATTTTCAGAGGGCCTGAGAGATATCAAACTATATCACTGAAGCTGGTGGAAATTCTGACAATTACTATAACATAACTAGTGTTCTACCCTGTACTTATGAAAATTCAATATTATCTATTTGATTGCCCAGAAAACAGCATACATATAGATAACATAGTCAAGTGAGGATGCTGTACACTGAAGTGCAGCAGCTGAGATTGCGGATATTGCAGTCCAAATGCATAAATGAAGCCACAGTATTTGTATTTTTAGTCCATCATGATAAACCATATACTAAGTATGATGAGCAATGCCCCTTTATGGCTAGTTTGGATGCACAGTGGGTGGATCAGAATGAGATAGTGATTTCATTTGGATTTCTGCCCTTATGTCCACAGGACTTCAGTTTTGGCATTGTTTGCCTTTGCTGCAAAGTTCATTTCTGTTTCAGCATCTGTTCATGGACAGCAGTCTGCTTATACCTCTTGTATGGTGCATCTATTGTTGTCTCACCACTATGTATGTTTGTTTGCTGCTCCTGCTTGTTTTCTGCAACAGCTATGCTCTTTCTCCTCATGTCTATGGTGCCAAACTCATATCTACATGTAGCCAGGACTCTGCCTCAAGCATTTAATTTTTTCTAGAAAGGAATAGTTTTCATTTTGGTTCTAAATTAATCTCCTTCTCACACAGATCTGTTGTGATAATCCTACTTTTTCTACTGTAATGTATTTAAATTACAAATGCAGAAATATAGCAATAAGGTAAGAAGAAAGGTCAAAGGCAGTAAAATAAATTCATTTTCTAACATTTTAAGATTTATTTTTTTAAAATATACTTCTGGTGAAAGAAATGTGTGGGTGGGAAAGTTTCATTATTCCTATTTAATGTTCAGTCATTTGGCATTTGTAAAGCTTCTCACAAGGATTCAGATGCATATCACAAATCCTACTGATATTAATAAGAATTACATAATCAATTCTTTTCACAAATATTTGAAAATATAAGTAGAAAATACGTATTTTTTCAGTGTAATTTTCTCTCTTTATTACTCTTTTTAGTTTTCATTTCCCTTGTCCATTTAGTTATTAGAAATCCTCTCCTACAACTTTTAGATCAGTGTCACAGAAATAAGAGTCTTTTTTGTAACAAACTTTCTGTAAACTGCTCCAAGACAACTTTTAAGTCTTTCTCCATTTTTTTTTCTATAGAAGCTGTTTATTGCTACAAGGTTCTATGGTGTTGAACAGATAAGCTTTCATCCAGCACTAAATGCTTCAAGTGCACCTGTGGCTTCAAGCACAACCTGAGGTTAGCTCCAATAGATGATAGAAGCGTACCAACAATGATCATCTCTTTCAATAGCCCCTGCCAAAAAAGGAAACTACCTGACATAACAAATTAGTGTCAGAGATCACACTGTAAACCAAAGCAATAGCTTCTTTGGTTGAAAGATACTTAGTCATGCAAAGGATGGTGTTCAGATAAATCTGCTGATGCTATTTGCATTAAAATGCTGGAACGTTGTGGTTACATGTATGATAATAAACTGGATAGTGCTAGGACTTATTTTCTTGTTGCCAGGTTAGCTGACACAGTCTGGACCGCTTTCTATTGCTAAATTCTCTTATCTTCAAGGCAGCCTGCTAACAACTAGATTACCAGTTGGGGACAAGTGGAGAACAAGTTGGGGGATGATGGATAGGGTTAAATCTAGAGGACATTCAGAATTCCAAGGTAAAAAGCAACTGCAGCTCCCTGGATGAAGTGAGGTCAACATGCTTCTCAGTACAACAATAAATATCTGTTCAGAGAAACAGAATGGAGCCTAGAATAAAGTGGACACTATGTGGTCCCCCTCACATTCGAATTCCAGCAGAATGGGGGAAGGTTGTGGTACTGAGATGGTGCAGTACTTGCCTGCCAAGGGAGAATTATGATGTTCCATTGCTGAAGCCAACAACCATGTTGAAACCTCTCTCCAGGTGCCAAGCCATGACCACCCCNCAAGGTAAAAAGCAACTGCAGCTCCCTGGATGAAGTGAGGTCAACATGCTTCTCAGTACAACAATAAATATCTGTTCAGAGAAACAGAATGGAGCCTAGAATAAAGTGGACACTATGTGGTCCCCCTCACATTCTAATTCCAGCAGAATGGGGGAAGGTTGTGGTACTGAGATGGTGCAGTACTTGCCTGCCAAGGGAGAATTATGATGTTCCATTGCTGAAGCCAACAACCATGTTGAAACCTCTCTCCAGGTTCCAAGCCATGACCACCCCCCTTCCTACTAAGTACACCAATCAGAAATAAAAGGTATTTATGACTACAGCCACTCATACTCCACCCAAACTTAAAGAAAACAGTATAAAAGTAAGTGGAGATAGGGGCAAAGTGGGAGAAGACCTCCACTGAAGCCATTGGGGTCAGTTGATGGGCTGAGTCCATCTTCTTCTTCCCCCAGAGGGACGGCTTGGGTGAGAAATATACTCTATGCATGTTAAATGATGGTTTTAGGATTAGAGCTTTTGTTTCTGCTTGCCCTATAGCAGTTTAGTAGATTGCTTTGTATTAGAGTTTGTATTTGCTTAATATATATATATATATCAGGAAATTGCTTTAAAACATATTTTTGCAGTAGACACTATCATTGACAACCTCCAAACCTTATTAATCTCTTAAAATTTGTATTACTAAAGAGTGCTGTTCTGTAAACTGTTTAAGTGAGGTTTTGCAGTTGCTGGCAGTGGAAAACCCCTTTACAGGACCCATTGAGGGGGCTTCACTCTGTCGAGTCCCTGCTAAAAGGGTGGTTGAAGTACCTTCCAACCTTATGAATCTGTTGCTGAAGGGTGTCATTACAAGACACTGAGAGTCAGAGACCAGGGTCTTGACTTTCCTGGGGGTACCAACAGGCAAAAATCTAACCTCCTCACTTTTCACGTGACACAAGTCCTTGACTAGTGTTTGCTCTCAAATTTTACCAAAGAAATATTTGGGAAAAGCCTCTTTTTCTGGGCCAAAACTATGCTAATGACTGGTCAATTATGAACAGAATATGAGCAATGAAATTCTAAAAGCACCACTTAGTTTATTAGAATATATGTTCCTCATATCCTTAAAAAAAGATCAGTTTTCAGGGAATAAGGTGTTTCTTAGCATAAGCTCTGCATTCCAAAAGTCACCTTTTACAGTCAGCTTCCTCTTTATATGGTGTCTGCAGAGAGCAAATAGTAATAAGTTCACACCAAGAACATTGTACTTACTATACAATGTTATATGAATATACCATACGATGTTATATGAAATGTGTGATTTTACCTATGTATCTTTAGAGGCTTCTGAAAAAGAAACACAGCCTGAAGTCTGTTGGGAATATGCTAATTAAGAGATGTGACTGCAATGTTAATGAAGATATTCTAAGGCTGACACAAGAAGGAGATGTCTTAATCTTCCATACTACCATGAGATCTTCCCTTGCCCAGTCACAGCAAAGAAAAATCAAAATAAATCGAGATAAGAAAGAGACCTTGCACATCATGGACTAGGAGTCTGCTCTGCATCTCTAATATTTGCAGCCAACACTGGCAGAAAGCTAAAGCAGAGCTCTCCGATTTCTCTTGAGCGTGCCAGATCAGAGACAGACTTTTGAGGCTAATTAGTAAAATTCACACACTTGTAACGATGAATTGTTAGCAGCAGCCTTATAAATTTATTTTTCATTTAAGCTGTTTGTATCTTTGTTCTGTTACTGCAGATCTCTGTTTTAAGTAAACATGCCATTTAAATCTTGTCTAGTAATAAAGCAGATGCTGAATAACCTGACAAGACATTGCACTTTTGAAAAATAGAATCACAGAATGGGTAAGGCTGGAAGGCTTCATGATGTGTCACATCATCCCACCTCCCTGCTCAAGCAGGGCTGTCCTAGAGCACATTGCACAGGGTTGTGTCAGAAGGTTCTTCAAAATCTCTGTCTCAGTTTAATAGAAAGCTAAGATGTCGATCTGGGCTAGGAAGGGGGCCTCTTTCCCCAAAACCACCACAAACTTTGAAATTAAGATACTTTAATCAGAAAACATATAGAAAAGGATAACAGTTCTTAAATATAAATACATATATAACCAAAATTAGAACAGAACAAACAGCAATACCATAACCAAAACCTTCAAATGAATTAAGACCTCTCTCTGCCCCTTTGGAGCAGTTATATTGATGGACAGCGGAGAGTGATGCTGCATCTCGGGAGGCAGCAGCTGCAAAGTCACTGCTGGACTTGGGTGAGGCATAGGGATGACCAGGGAGAGGTGGTGATTCTGGAAAAGAGAACGCCTGTGGAAAAATGGTGGTCACAAGGGACAGGATGGAACTTTGCCCGTGGGCAGTGTAGAGATTGTCCTCTTTTGCGAAGTTGGGCTTGGGGCTGGGGGTGGTTAATGGCTCCCTGCAGATGGTGTCAGCCCTCCAAGAGTCTATCAGAAGTCCAGGTATTGGTGACCGCTCTCTCTCTCTCTCCAATGGGCAGCACAGAGCACGCAGAGCTGGGGAGCTGAACCAGGGCAGCTCCCTCCAAGCACTTCCACCAACCCAGCAAATGGTGACTCGCCTCACACTGCGGTTGCAGCCCAGAAAATTGTGGAGAAAAACCAGAAAAGCCTCTCTTCCCCCCAGCCCCACCTCCCCAGCCATTAAGTTGGAATGAAAAGCTATCGACCATTGTTTTGCTGGGTGATAGTGAGGGATTGGATGTTAGCTCACAAACCTCTGTGTTGGTAAGGGAGAGAAAAATGAAAGATTTTGAAACTATAACAACCTCCAATGAGGAAAACTCCAAAACCTTTCTGGGGAATTTCTTCCAGTGCATGATCACTTGCACAGTAAAGAAGTTCCTCCTCATGTTCAGGTGGAACTTCCTGTGCATCAGTTTCTGCTCATTGCCTCTTGTTCTGCTCTTGTTCTACAGCTTGGCATCACTAAGAAGATATTCATACAATCTTAGACTGCTACATGATGTAAAAAAAAAGATGGGAACGATTGAGCTATTTTCTTCAAAAGCATGCTCCTGATCTGAACTTAAACACCAATATGAACACACTGTTGTGAAAATACAGTTTCAAAATTTATCAACAATGTTATAGTGATTGTGATGGCACTGTTCACTGAAACGAACAGAAAGAGGGCATCTAAATCCTTTAGAAAATTATTCTGAACCATAATGTCCTTTGTTTTAAATCTGTCAAGTGAAATATGAAAAAAATCCAGTGATGCAGTACTAAAATTACAGAAAAAGTGTTAAAGCAAATATAGCTAAACTATTATACCTTTCATTTACAATTAACTGACACTGATATTTATTTGTTTGGAGCATGGGGATTTTTAGTTGGTTCATTGAGTTTAGATTTTTGTTGCTCTTCTTTGCTTTAAATTCTTTATGTAGTTGACCTTTCTGGCACAGCAGTTTGGGACCACCACTGATGAAATGTTATTAATATCTTAGCACAGCTACATTAATAATCCAAAGGAAACACAGCTAAACATTCTCTTCCAACTTGCTCAGTGACTTAGCACCAACGGTGTGCACAGCTTGTGCAGGTGACCTGTTTTCAGCTGGAGCTCTGTATGCCCTCATTCCCTATGGTGAGTAGAAGGTGATTCTGTTGGCTGCATCATCTTGGACTGACACTGCACTTGAAGCAGAAGCTGTTTCTCAATACAACTTTTGTGAGCTCAGAGTAGCTGACTTTGCTGGAACATCAGTTGCAGTGGATGCTCAGTGCTTCTGAAAACTCAGTGTAAGATTTACACAGATATCTGAGTGACTGGGCAGTTCAGAAGTTGCACAGAAAGAGATCTGCTTAAGACTGCACAGAGATTCTCTGACAAGGCCAGTGAGAGAGAACTGAGTATTCTGCCTTCCAGTCCTCTTCCCAGATCACAGGATGGATTACTTTATCTTAATAGCTTATATGAACTGTTAATATTATTAGCATTTATTAACCCCTCCTACAGACTGTTAATTAAATAATGCAGAGTTAAACCTTAATTCCTTTAGTGCTAACTAGATGTCTCTTCCACTTGACACAATTTCATTTATCATTACCCTGTGTCCCTTGTGTTTAATTTTCAGAAGAACTAAATGACTGCATTAGGTATTTAAGATACCACATTAAAAGTGTCCGCAAACATAACAAACATAAGCAGCATTACCAAAAATCATCACAGTGAAGCCAGTAAACAAGCCTGACTAGGAAATTGCATTCTCAAAAGTGTGAGGGAAGAACCTTGAGTAAGTCTGTCTTTTAATTTAAACTTATGAAGAATAGCAGTTAATAAGCCTTTGCTGAAATGTAGCAATGTTCTCCACATGTGACAGGTTTAAGTTTTCACATAAATGCTGGAGCAAATGGATGAGCTGATTGCCCAAAATGTGATTCTAAGTTATGGTAACCCTTTACCTCAGCCTGACTTTTTATTATATCATGTGGCTGTGAGCCATAGCAGAGCTAAAGGAATGACTTGATGAATGTGCTTTTGAAGCAGTTAAGCTAATGCTCTCATAAAACTTGGGGAAGTATGTAAATGAGTGTGTTCTTCTGGATGCTGATAAAAGACATTATTAATAAATAGAAAATAATTGTTTGCAAGCAAGATAACCTTTTTCATGATGGTTGTTATGTAATAAACAATATCAGAGGTTTAAAAATCCTGGTTACAGGAGCACTGCGAGAGGGGTGCTTCTTCCACTGGAATTTTGCATTGATTTCCAGAGCTGACTTTAAAGGTAGACTGTGCTTAAGAAAGAAAAGATCAGTTCAAGGATGAATACAATCTATCTCCTAGCTTACCACCCTGACAGATATCCTTTGATAGATGTCTTTTTCCTACCTAACTTGCCACAGCTGTGGTACCTGGGATCACAATTTTCTGTACCAAGGGTGAAAGGGGTAGAAAGGAAACAGAAAACAGGCAGTGGTCACTGAAAAGAGCAAAAGATTGTCACAAAGCAAACACATGCCAAACTTTTCTTTTCTTTCACAAACATTACTGAAAAAGGCTTCCCCACCCCAAAAGAAAAAAAAATATTAAAAAAACACTTGAGAAATGTACTGCACTAGAGCAGAGCTTTTTGTGTTAGTGTATCTCACAATTCAAGATGGAAAAGGGTAGAGAAGACTTTCTTCATCTCTATAAATAGCATGCTGCTTTTTATCTGTGTTAAAAGATTTACAGAATCCTTTCTTTTGGCACTTGATCACTCTAGCTGGCAGTACAAACATAGGAACTCCATAAACACATAAAATCAGAGGAGAAGAAAAATGACCGTGCAATCCTACTGGGATCCCTTACAACAGCACTTGGGCCACTCACATTAAGTAATGTTCCTTGATTTTTTTTCTCTTTTACAGCCAACACCAGCACAGTGAACACGGAGTACAGGAAATGCAGCCAAATGTTCAGAAATTAAGGGGAAATTAAGTTTTGACCTATGAGTTATCTAGATCTTGCCTTAATGTTTCTAGCCAATCCCAAAGTGCTCCAGCTGTCTACACTAAGGCTTTTACAGTTACTGAAATGGAGGCAAAACAAAACAGATCCTGCGGACAGAAGAACAAGTGCATTGCTACATGAATTGCCTTATTTACTACCAAAGACACAGATTTGATGTTAGAACTGATAATACCTTGCCCATAAAATTTCAAAGTTAATTTTTAAATTAAAGAATAAATTTCAGAAAAAAAGCGAGAATGAAATCCAAAACATTTTTTAATTTTACCTTTTATTTTTTTGATTTTGATATTCAAAGAACGAGTTTCAGGCATCATAAAGGCAAATCTGATTTTTTATTAGAAAAAAAAATTAGAAGTTGTCATGTAAACCTTTCCCAGTTACAGTGATTTTCACTTGGTTGTGCAATCTTAAGTTGACTGTCCTGGTCATATCCAGGCTATGTTTCAACCAGATTTGATACTATTAACAAGAAAATTAAAATTTTAATTCTTTACTCTGTGCCATAGCTGTTTCCAAATGAATTTTATAGCAATTCATATTAGCAGATGTTCTTTTCTACTATTATTATTAAAAATTTAAATATTATATGGCAATTATGTTGGTTTGTGCAATTACATACACAGGAAAATATATGAAAATGAGTAAGACCCTCCCTTTCCAGAATATTTCCAGAAAAATATTTTTCCTCTTACCCAGAACTGAAACATGGTGTATAGTGTGCACATATTTTGTATTTTGCTCTTTTCAAGTAGTTTTTTTAAAACCAGTTGGGAAGTCTGTCCAGAGAGTACCATGTGGCTTGCTTAAAACTGACAATGAAATAATTTGCCTTAACCTATAGTGAATGCGATTATGAGATGTTCCTCTCAATCTCTCTTTCTCAGCTTTCTGAACTTCTTTTTTCTACAGATTTTTCTGAATTGCACAATTTGTTTTGCAGTCATTGTATCCAAACATCCCATGTTAGATACAAAAATAAGCAAATCTCATAGTTCTGTCAAAGGATTTTCTAGGAATTCAGTGGGCACTGAGTGGTCTCCCTGACACTCCATGCAGGCTGCACAGACCTTAGCACCAGGCAGCAAATGTGTAACTACTGGGGACTCTGGCAGCTGCAGGAAGGGATTCCCATCTTCACCATGGAGACAATACTGCATCTTTAGCTGTTCTCTAATGTGGCAACAGGGAAGATGAGTTCAGCAGGGATAACACAAGAAACAGCTAAAACAAAACAGGAGGTATCAGCCAGCAAACATGACTTGAGTGCAGAGTGGAGTTGGGAGTGCTGGGAAAGGGGATTGCTGCTTGTGAGACAGTTTGTCTGTCACCAAAAGACATTAATTCACCTCTATTTGGTCTGACAGGCACGATCATCTACAGAAGACATCTTTGTGGTTCCATGAAATCTCACTGTTTCCAGCACAACAAGACGCTATTACTGCAGATTTACAGAGCCATGCTTTTGAGAAATCATAGATTTTTGTCATGAAGCTGTTCTACAATTGTCTGGTGTAAATGTTGGAGCTATGTTGATTTACACCAGCTGATATATTAATCTTTTACTCTCTCTGTACTTGAAGAAACAACAGCAAGGTTTACATCACCAAAAATATGATATTTTTTTATGCTTGCTTTGCCAGTATTAGTTAGTTTTTACTGTAAACTTTTAAAGTTAAATACCCTAGATTCCACTTTAAAAATGAACATTGTTTAATATAAGAAGATTACAAAATTCAAAAGATTGTTGTTAACAAAAGGAGTACGAGATTTTTTAAAATTATTAGAAATATGTTCTTACAAATGTTCTGTTCAAGTCCTATTATTATACTAATGTCACTGGATGCATTCCACTGTTTAGAACTAATTCCACATAAGTAAATTAAGTATTTACAATTATTCCTCTATACATTCTAAAAGAAACTTATGGCTTTTCAGGTGTTTCAGAAATGATTACAGACTTTTACTTGGTGTGTTGTTTAATCACCTGCTGGTATGATAGGTATCTCATTGCCTACTGCAAAAGTGATTTAATGTTTGTGACTTGCAGTCAGTAGGATTGAGTCTAAAGCTAGATATAATTTTTTTTAAACTTTATCTCATTGCCTCCATTAAAGATAAGTAGAGTATGAAATCTGGCCATTCCAGCTTATACAAGCAATAATCAGTTGGTTGATCATGACAAAAAAAAAGGCTGGAGAAGTTTGGTCATAGGTACTGATTCAGAAGGATGAAACTTCCATAGTTCAAAGAAGAAACTGGAATTTTGACAACTTACTGTACATTGCCTGTACAATAACATCACAAATAAAATGGAAATTTACACTATGAAGTTAGAATAAGCCTGGAGCTAGCTCTACAGTGATGAACCAAATCCCTCAGAGTGCTTATCTGGAGCCATCCCTTTGCTTATCAAGATTTTGGCAAAATGCTTCACCATGGTTTCAAGCATACCCTAGCTTTTATGAAAATAATCTTTCATTTGCTACTCCAGCCTTTCTGTTCTTAAAGCATATTTTAAAAAAATAAAATACCATGAAAATTTGCAAGACATTAAAAAAAAAAAGTAGTTATAAGCTTCCTCATCTTTCCTCCTTGATTCTGAAAGTTGGAAGAAATTAACAAATATTCAGAGAAAACTTTATTTCTATCTGTTTTTTATCAGTCACCAAAGTTCTTCTGAAAACATGTGTGAAAAGATAGTAGAAATTGTTAGCTTTGATCTTACAGGCAGTGGTGTTTTTGTGGCATGCAGATTTAGGGAAGAAGGAGAAGTTAATTCTAAGTATTTTGGCAGTATTATTAAAACAGTTTTTAGTGCTTTGGGTTTTGGATTTTTTTGGGGATAATTAGGTCATAAGACATAGCAGTATGATCAAGACCTCCATTTGGACACAGTTAGAGTCTAGTGTAAAGTCTTGCAAACTACAAAGGTTATGTTTTCCAGAACACATATTTATGCAAATGGCACTGTACACATGCATTTTTTAACAATGAGGCAGGGCGTATGTAATTTTAGCAGCAGAAGTAAGAACTCTGCATCTAATGCTAAAAACATTACCTTGCGAAGATGGTTTCCTTTGATCCTGAACTCTGAGATTGAAATTGTACATGATAAGAATTTAATATTTAAGGCTTTAATTTTTTAATGTTTTCTCATTTTTAAATTTTCTGGACAGTGTATCTCAGAAGCATGTAATTTTGAAATGTTACATTAATTGATTAGCATTAACTCAAGTAAAAATACTGAACCATGACATTTAGAGATATAATCTTGATTCCACTTATCTGTTTCTGACTGGTATCAAAATGATACAATATGCTACAAAATCAAGCTCTGACGACAACACCAGAAAAAAATTCCCAAAGCAGTTGTTGTGTTTGGGTTTCTTTTTTCTTTGAGGAGCAAAGCTAGTTTCATCAAAAGTGAAGCTTTCCATATCAAAATACTGATAACATTTTTTGTTAACATTTGTAATTTGGCATCACAAAACAAAAATCAGAATGTTTTAGGAAAGATAACAGTTTTTTGACCATGGGCATTTGCACTGTGTGCAGGTTTTGTATTTAATGCTCCCATCTCACCCTCTGACTCATGCTTGTGGGCAAGTCCATTTCCCCTTGCACAGCTCAGCCTCCTACTGGGTCGAGCATTGATCCACACTGCAGAGCTGATGGTGGTGCAGATGTCAGCAGCCTCCTCATAGCCAGTGATGGGTTGCACGCTGTAACATGCTGGCACTGGGTATTAGCTACACCTAAGCCAGAAAGGCAAAGCTGAGCTGCCCTTGGATCTGGAGTTCTGAGCAGGCACCAACACGGATCTGAGTGCATTCTATTCACTTTGCTTGGATATTACAATGAAATGTAAACTATATACAAATCATAGACAGGGATTTGGAGATAATTTTTGTTTGGGGGTGTTTATTTGTTTTTTTTTCCCCCAGAATCCCTGCTAAGGAGACCAGAACAGGAATTATATTTTTTTTGTATTCTGTTTTTATTATATATTGCCATATTGATGTGTGTAAAAGTGAATGCCATATACTAAGCAAAAAACTATTTAGTAGAGGAAAAACTAAGGTTTTTTTAAAAAAATAATGTTGCCTGTATTCAGGTTATTATTAATGTTTTATTTACTTGATAGTGGAAAATGGAAAAAAAAAACGAGGGAGAAAATAAGGAGGGGGACTGCAAAACTAGGATGTTAATTTTTTATTTTTATTTCCCCAGGGATTTCCGTGATGGATGACAAAACTCTTGACAATTTGCAGGTTGAGAAAAGTCTCCTACAAAGCATAATCCTTCTCTTTTAAATGTCTCATTTGCATTTGCACACAGGTATGAGCATGTTTCTTCTGTATGTGGCAATACAGAAGGTGAGATAGAAGGTCCATTGTTTGTCCCAATGTGCTACCAGGATTTCCTTCCTCTCCTTGCCAAGTTAGCTAGTTACAATGGCTGTTGCTGCATTCCTCACTGTTTTGACTTTGTTTTCTCTCAATGACTATTGCAGTCTTCCTCCTCTCTTGGCTGGGACTTAATGATTTTCTCAGTTAAAGCAGACAAAAATGAGAATCTGTTCTATTGTAGGTGTTTAAACACAGCAGGTGTGTGTATATGGATACAGGGCAGCAGGACTTCTTTTCTGGGTTTGCAAGTTGTCACCTTGTCCTAGTTCAGCAGGAGGGACCAGTTATCACTGTGTGGGGGTGATTAAAGCTATGTATTCTATACCCTCTATTCATTCTCCAAGAACAATGGACCATTCACAGTAGCTGCCCAGGAAGTTGTTAGCACCCTCACACCCGGCCTGAGGGGGCGTGGGTGCTAATGGGCCATCAATGGTTCAACCATACCCCATGACTCATAGAGCTAATCACCCATTGTGTGAGTCCCCGCCCTGGGGGAGGGACTGGGTCCTTCCTGAAGGTACATAAACGGGGCTCAGAAGGCCTTGAGCACCCTTTCATCGGATCCAGAGGAGCAGCAAGACCTCAACAGGATGAAACCACCACTCTCGACCAGACTACATCCATCACTCCTGACCAGACCACAGCCATCAGCTGCACCAACAGGTTCTTCACTTCTTTTTGCTGAGGACTTGGGGAAACCACGTGGGTCTCAGCACCAGGGCTAACAAACCCCTTTGGGCTTTTGCCTTGGGACACTGGGTTATACTGTTAGGCTCTGATGAGGTGGAAGCAGTTTTTCTTTCTGTGTTAGTGAATTTATGGTAATATCTTTCATTAAATTGTAACTCTGACTTAAAAGCTCTCTTGTGGTGGGTCCATTTCTCCTGCCGGTTTACCTCTAAACCAGCACACATCTGAAAAATGCTGAGAAAAAAGACAGCAGTTTAAATTTCACATCAGGTTTCTGAATATAACTCTCCAATATATCTTTTCTGGTTTTCTGTTATCTCCTATCAGCTTACTTTCTTATTTTCTCATCTGGCAGCTCTTCACATGCATGGGAGTGACAATTCAAATGCTTCAGAAGCTGTTGTTTTCAACTTTTATTAATGTTTCCCAACTCATTCTCTTGTTTTCCTACTGACAGGCTGCCAAAATCACCCTCTGGTGAATTCTAAAAGGGTCTGGGTAGCAGAAATTGGACCCAACATTTGTTGCAGGTAATTACTCGATCAGATCTTTGTCACAGAAAATATTTGACAGCCTGCACATCTCTATTTCTTAGCAGCCCATAAAATAGAACTATAAGAACTTTTCTTTCATTAAGTGTATGAAGCTCAGCATTAGAACAAAGATACTTCATTTAATTGGGTAACATACTTGATTCTACAGAATTTTTTGATGATTCAGTTTAGGCTGGTATTTAGGCTGTGTCTGAGAGTGTACACCATTCCCTTCTGCTTCTGGAAATGAAACACTGTAGTGGTTATCAGATCTGGATTGTTTCATCCCCAGTGTCATTCAACATAGCATTGCCAGTATATAGTCTGCCAAGGAACATTTCTGCATAGTTTCAAACCTAGATCTTGAATGAAACAAAAAAAAAAATCCAACACACCATCTAGAGACTGTGCTCTGATTACAATCTATTTTTGAGATAGGATTTCAGGAATGTAGTAACTGCCATGTGAATACTCATAGACATGATCAATAAAGTTCATACTTTATGTTTCCCACTTGTGAAGTTTGGTTGAATTTGATATATGATTTTTTCCTAGCAGCTTGGGACACAATATTACAGATTTACAGCAGACAGTCAATTTATAGTATTTAATTTAAACGATGCTGGAACATTGTACAAAAGTTGAGGTCACTAAAACAAGTCTTAAGTCAGTGTCAGAAAAAAATGAAATCCTTTCTGAAAAAAAAAACAAAACACCCGGACATAAGAAGAAAATGCAAACCAGTAAGAATAGGAAAAAAGGAATAGTTGATTTTAAAAGAGTGAGGAAAAGAAAATAATCATCATTGCAAAGCCTATCATATAGGTACTAGATAAGTAAGGGAACACAATGGTGCCCCATAGAGGAGCATAAAATTAAGGAAAGAAGAAAGGTCATGAATATCTGATTCTAATACCTTTTATAAGAAACCCCTTACCAAGTTCTTCTGATATTCTTAGAAGACAGGTTTCTCTTGGCTGTGGGATTTTAGTTGTTCAGATAAAGTTGGAAATAGGGAAAAAACCCAACCAACCAACATTAAAAATACAAGGATAAATGGGAAAGGAAGAGAAAGAGTGGAAACAAAGGGAGGCAAAACCCAGTCAGGGTGAGATTCTACAGTTCTTATGGTAATATAGTTTTTTCTGTTTATTCTTGACAATGTGACAGCTGTGTGCTCTTCCACCTGTTTATCATGTCCTTACTTCTCATGTCGCTCACATTCAGTAATTGCTAGTTCTCAGGAAGGAAGGTTGCTTGCAGCAACTTGAAATAATTATTCTGTTTGTAAATTTATTGACCACAACTCTTCGCGGGAGTGAATGTCAGCTACAGGTGGCGATAATGTCACTGATACGCAGGTTGACATCTACTATATTTTTGACTAGCAAATTTTCTTGTACAAACAATATATTACTGCTTGCAAGCCTTTTTGTCCCAATCTAGTACACTCTGAAGTCTTTAATTAGGCCACACACATGAATATTTACTGTAGTATTCTTTTAAACCTCACTTATACCTGACAAAATATGAACCAGTTGAGGCTCAGTGCTGGAGTGCAGGTTAAAATGTACACTATGTGATTACTTACAGCAGCAATGCTAGAAGTCTTGCTGCTAAAGTGAAGAAATCGTGGATCATTAAACAGTACCATGTACTCCAGAGGGCACACATTTCCTGAAGAACATCTTGCTTGAGATACTTCTTTATCTGTTTGCCATTCCATGGATAGGAAATGCAGTAGTGAAATGTAAACTACGAAGTCACACACTCTTATAGGTTAATGCTAAATTACCAGCATGACTCTCTACAAACCTTAAGTGATGAATCCTCACAGCAGCTCTCTTTGTGAAGGACTTATTATCGTTGTTTTATAGGCTGGGCAGTTAGGAAGGCTTAAACCAGTCATTTAGGGCTCAAACACTGTTGGACTTTGAAGATAGAGGGATTTCTAACCAAGTGCCACACCCATTGGTTAATCTCAAAATAAGCCTTATAGAAGGAAAAATAAGATCTGATGGTAGGGTAAACACAGTCAAAATGAATAAATAAGGCAGTAAAAATAATCTGTAAAAGGTTAAACAAAATAGAGAAATTGTTTAGTTTATTAAGCAAACAAAGCCTTATATGTACATAAAATTACTGTAACTCGAGGTTTAGAAATTAACCCCTGTAAAAGTTTAGAAACTGTATATGGTTCTTTGAAAAGAAGAAAGCCAAAAGTATTTTCAAGCCTATTTGTCTTTTAGTAAGTGGGTTTGATTGAGAGAGATCTTGGTCCTAAACTTTAATATAGCATTTTAGGTCAAATTGCCTTTGATTACACTGAAAAGTACTATAGATCAATAAAATCTGGTTCTACACTGAATTCAATGGGGAATTTTTTGCTCATAAGACAGAACACAAAAATGCAAGAGTACAAAATTATTCAATTAATCTACCTATAAATTTTGAGTAAGACAGATGAATCAAGTAGAAAACAAGGACACTCAAAAAATACATCACTCATACTACCCCAGTCCTGGATCTTGCAGCAACCCTGTCGATACAACAGGATATCTTAATTTTTCCATGCTTTTGCAGTGTTTTCTGGCTGTGTATGGTGGTAGGAATGTTCAATCTGCAAACAACTGACACTGCACCCTTCACATATCAGGAAGGCAGAAGCCTACGTCGTGTTACATATGTGTGTGCACAGTAAGACTCTGATTGGCTTTTGTAAAACTTTATCAGGCCTTCAACATCAGCTTGTTTTTAATCTTTGTTGTTTTCAGCCCTTTATTTTTTTGTAAAAAGCACAGTGAAAATTGGCTACATCTGGGTTCAAGGGTGCCAAAGCTTGTCACATATAAATTATGGTATGTTTTGGGGTTTTTTTGTTTTGTTTTTTTTTAACATTTCCCCAAACCTCCTCAAGGAGTGTAGCCTTAATTTCTGACATTTAGGACGAGTCAAAATGATTTAGAAATTTATGTGTGAAAGGTAGAAAGAGAGGGGAAAAAAAAATCACTGGTCCTCGAACTCCATGTTTCAATCAGACCAATTCCTGTTTCTGTGTTAGGCCAAAATGATACAATAGGGGATCACAGCACAGCAGAATGATACACCCAAGCACACTTCTTTGCACGATCTTTGTATTATTCCAGATTGTACAAAGTTCCTAATTTGTAGGACCATAATTTATGGCCCTCCCAAATAACTTTTTACTATGTAGATCCTTATAAGAAGGTCTGATCATTAATAACATAATTCCAGCTGGACAATAAAACAGGAAACAAAATGTAAACCAAAATAAGAACTGGTCACTTTTTCAACTCAGAAAAGTGGTGAATTCTTTAGAAAAATGCTTGTCGTTACAATTACTTATCACTTCTTGTTAGCTCTATCTTTAAATATAGCCAGAAGGCAAAGGCTTGACTTATTACTGTGAGGTTTTTAGACTGTAAAACAGTGGGGTTTGTTACCATTTACACCATCCACAAACCCCTCAAATATTAGTGATGGTAGTTCGCAACAAGCTGATGCAATGGCTGTCTTAATGTAGGCTAAGGAACTTTAGTATGAGTGGGAGAGGATTATCAGAGATATGGTACCTCCAGGTATGTGAGGGAAGTTGGCAACTGAGCAAGAATTGTCAAAGGCTGTGAATGTGAAGAACACTGTGTTATGGCAGAATTATAATTGCAATGATTTTTCAAATGTGAATAGCAAAACAACCACCTGTTAAATCATATTGATTTAAATCACAAAGGCTATTGAATTTTCCATAAGCAGCTGGATGTTCTGCTGTCATGTGTTTTGTAAAAGACAAAGTAAAATAAAACTGTAAGAGACAGAAACTGAGAGAAACAGTGGGAAAATAAAGGCATGGAGCTCCCATATCTTTGTAGGATAACTGTGCTTTGGATTGGCTTGCTGCTTCTGGAACTTTGAAAGGTGACTTTATTTATCCCTTCTCCTCAACCTCTTCCACTCTATTATTTATAAGCTAATTACCTTATGAAATGCTAATTACCATGCTGGACAGCTTAGTTTTCCAACCTACAAATTCTCCGTTATTGCTACTTCCCATTTTTGATGTAAGAAGACTTACTTCCATGAATAGTTTTCCAGCCCACCAAAGTCTAGAACTCAGATATATCATGAGATCCCAGGTTTTTGCCTGAAGTGCGTTTTGCATCCTTTTTTTTTTTTTTTTTCTCACAGGCTTTGACATAACAAGGAACCTTATATCAGATAATCATGGAGATTGGGAAAATGAGGCAGATCTAAAATAATGTGTGAAGACCTTGCTTGAATACAGCAGATGGAGCTGCCTGCCCTGATGGTAAATAGAAACTGCCTGGAATCAAGCAAGCACAACAGATCCTGCACGTCTATAATTTCCAAGGTCTGTGGAACTACACAATACACAGCCCACGAAACACAACTGTGAGATTGTAATATTCTTGAGTAGTCAGATAATTTGCTTGTAGGCGGTTTTCCCCCTAAATGATATCTCCTCTCCTTTTTCTCTCTTCATCACTGCTTCTTCAGCAGAGCAAACCACAACCTTCTGAAGGCAGATGGCCCCTGTATCTCTTTTGCATTTTGAATAGAACTGGCATAGCCCATATCCTGCACACTTCCAGGATGAGGTGAGCACGGTAAGACTTAAAAAGACTGATATATTTTTAACTTATATCTGCTTTCATGTTAGTGTTTTGGTACTGTTACGGAGTGAAGAAAAGTAACCACAATAAAATATCAGTGGGTGGTATAGTTCTAAAGGCTATTTATATTATGTGTGGACCTAGAAACAAAGACCAGAGCAACATGCACATATTTGTCTATGTATGCATAAATCTGAGCAGCTAAAGATTATTAAGATGGAATCACATTGAATTTCCAGGCACCACTTTAGATAGATGAATCTTTTGTATATGTCTCTGTCAATATGTTACGCTTGTTTGTTTTTAAACACCTCCACAGTAAATCCCTTTTTCAGGTTCAGAAAAAATAACTTTTATCCAAGAAAAAATAAGCCTATCTATGATTACTGAAATTCTAACATTGAGAAATCAACAGCTTAGCAGGGACCATGTTCTGATGTCATGTTACTGCGCTTGTGGGTGAAGGGTGAAATAGCATCTCTTTTGAGAGCCTTTTCCAGCACCAGATGTTTGCATTTTTCTTTGCAGAGTGTATTCTTAAAAAGAGAATAGAAGGACTGAAAGGCAGAATAAAGGATGAAAAATTCAAAGAGGAGACCATGCCTTCACTGGGATAAACTAATTTTAAGGAGAGTTTTACTAGATTAAACATGTTCAAGTTTTCATCTGGAATATTGTCTTAAATTGTGTCACAAAATATTGTATTATATTGGACAGTTTTTTGTAATATATGGAGTTCTTCTTATTTATCTTTTGCTTAAACCTATGTAGCTCTGCAGATTTCACTGGCAAAATTTTACACTGTGTAAATTAAATTAGCATCCAGCATTTGCTTTCTCTGACCTTCTCAGTTATCATATTTCCTCCATTATGAATCTCTGACTAATGTATTTACAGCAACAGTACTCACAGCACTACATGCTTTGGGTTAATCTGAGGGAGAGGGGGAGTTGACAGCATTTCAAAGTGCAGCAGCAAAACAGGCTTATTAAAAAAAAAGGGGCAAAAAAAAAAGTTCATAAAACCCCAAGATTAGCTCAGTTGGTCAGATCATGGTGCTAGTAATGCTAGGCTTGTGGGTCTAATCCCTTCAGGGGTCATTCACTAAAGAGTTGGACTTGATGATCCTTGTGGGTCCCTCCCAACTCAGAATATTGTGTGACTCTGTGAACTTTTGGAGGATACTTCAGGATAACAGAGCAAAAGCTTTCACTTTCATAAAGCAATTGTAGAGAAAGATACCAAAAAACAACCAACCTATGGTTCCCTGAACAGCTACTCTTCCTGACTCTGTATCTGATCTACCAAATGCAAAATGATCTTCCTAACAGACTTGTTTATGAGCTTACATGGCAATAGGAAATCCAAACTGCTCTAATGAGAATGAGCAAGAAGGTCTGCAGCTGAAACTTCCTTTTCCAGTGGAATGTATCAGTTTGTCATAATTAAAATATTTCTCAGGAACAGCACAGTTTTAACCACTTTTTTTTTTCAAGCAGACATTGTCTTGAAAGTAATTTCCACTGATCAGAAACTCCATCTCAAGCTGGCAGCTGTGAGGGCACCCAGTTTCTATTTATAACTAACCAGGTGAGCAGGCAGGTTTTGGTGCTGATTGGGGAACCATGTTAGATTGTTTAGGAAAAACTTGCATGAAATCCAGTGTCTGGGCTTTTCTCTCAACTCTAGAGAAATGTAAATTTTAAAAAAGATTTAAAAGAATTTTATATTAAATATTTCAATTTTCTTTTAAAATTTTTGGTTTGTGTTTCATTTACTCTAGGACTTAGGACTAAGCTAATAGTCAACCAGAACTTTGCTATTCACATGAAAGTCTGTAATTTCTTAGTTTCCCTCCTTCCTCACAAACATTTGTCATTGTGCTTGATGCTTCAGTATTTTCCAGTTAGACCTGGTAGTTTCCCTCCTTCCTCACAAACATTTGTCATTGTGCTTGATGCTTCAATATTTTCCAGTTAGACCTGGTGAGACATCAAACAGTAGTGGATGCATCTGCTATTTGGATATTTGTTGTTAACAGTGTTTCTAGTAATTTGATGGTGGTTTTTTGTTTTTTTTTAGCAATTACTTCTTTTTCGGAGATACTACAATCTGTCTTGGAGTGATTTAATCTTTAGCTGAATCCTGGTGACCCACCATTTATTTTGAGGTACATTTTACTCCTTCTCTATTTTTGGCACTCAAAAATGGTGTCACTGCTTGAAGTAGATAGCTTGACAATTCAGTAGGATGTCAGGTGCTATACTCCAAAGTGAAAGGAATTTCTGATATAATTTTGACTATGAGAGGCTTATCTGGCTACTTGCAGAATTTGTGAGCTCTGTTACAGAAACGTTTTAGATTGAAAATTAAATGTGAGCTTTGCTGTATGAAGGTTTCAGCTGGGAAATGCCCTAGAGATAAGGTATTTTTCTGTGTTGGTAAAAGTACTAAAACTCTCAGATGTAATTCTACTATGCTGTACCTTGTTGTTGAAGAAAGATAGATTATTCAGAGGTCTGGTTTTGATGATTCTCTTCCGACATCCTATCTACCTAAGCTTTTATTCCTGGACTCTGCTTCCCACAATTCCCAGCACTAGTGCACATCAGCAATTTTATGAACATTTCTTCCATCAACACTTGATGAGACAAAAGATGAATCCTTCCAAACAGGAAAGCTCCATATTTTGGTAATTTAATTTTTGCTAAGTAAAAGTTTACCGAAATTGATTTTATTCAAAGGAAGGCATAATAAAAAAATAAGAAAAAGAGTAAAATATATTGAAGCTTCATATAATTGCATGGTATTTTTCAATGTCAAAGGCAAGACTTCAGTTTGGGATCAATGTATTGATTTATATCTACTGATGATCTGGCCTGAAAAAAAAATTAACATGAACATATGCCTGTCAAGAAGTGGTGATCTTGTAGAAAAGTATTCTCCACTTGTTATCAAGGCTGTAACTGTAGTAGATTCTTAATGTTGCACTTAGGCACCTTGTATTTAAAATCTGCTTTAATACTTAGGCACCTTCTGTGCCATAAACCAGCTAGTCAGAGAAAAAAAATCTGTTTAACATATTAGTGATATAATCCTTGTAAAGCTAACTTCTGTTAGGCAGAGGCTGCTAAGCACACAACAAGCAAGAGAGGAGGGAAAGAGAAAAGTTGGAAAATGTTGCCAAAATGACAGTAAATGTTAATGATCCGATCACAAAAATTGTCCTTCAAACTGGAGTGTGTAGTAAATAGCAATGAATAAATGTACTTGTCAGGAAGATTTGATTTGTCTAGCAAATCCTGACTGACATACACACTCATTTACTACTATATAGCCTTTTGAAAATGCCATTCCAGCAGAGCATAAAAAAGGTTATTTAGATTAAGTGTAGTAACAAGATGAGCATACTGAGTTCATTGGACTGCAGGCACACTCGTTTAATACCCAGCACTCTATTACTCTGAATGAAGCTCTCCCTGAAAAAAACAATAGGAAAGAAACAGCAAATAAAAACAAGCATAATGATTTTAAAAGAAAAATATGAGCTTCAGTGCAATGTGTATACCACCAGTATTTACATTCAGCCTCTGAATGATAGAGCTGGAAAGGGCATAGACATACTAGATGCTGCAAAAACTATCACCACCCACACCCCTCCTCTGCTTCCTGACAGCAAAATTGTGAAGACGAAAAATTCAAGTTCATGAATACTGTTTGAAAGTACCTCATACTGAAAGGAAAAGAAAAATTAAAATCCCACTTTGTGTCGCTCTTAGGCCTATTTTTCTTATTCAGGGGAATTACATGAGGTGGTCACATTCTGCACTCAGGTGCTCTTTGGCTTTCTTGAAAGGATCCTTAGGTGGCAAAAAAGTAGTCTGACTTTTGGATTCATTAAAGCAATGTTAACATCTTATGATGTACCATTAGCTTCAGGTTTAATGTTTCCCTGCCAGCTTGCATTTTTTCCAGTCCTTCTCTTTATTGTCATCTCAAGTCATCTTAGATCTTTCTATATACAGTTTCTGTTGTTATAGGTTAACAGCTTCACATTCTCTTCCTTCAACCCAACCTTTTGTCAGGAGCAGTTCAAGCATGACTGTCAAGTCAGTCATTTTAATGATTGCTTCCTTGCACATGGACAGTGCAGATCTGACACAGGAAGAAACAAGGAATAGCAAAGTATGTTCAAATACAGAGTCAAAGGAATGCAAATGCATGTAAGCATCTGCCCACACACTCGTACATGTGGGTGTGTACATACACGCATGCTCAAACACATGCAGCTATAATATAACCCTAATCCTAACACTATCAGCCCTTTCACATTTGTGAGCAGTACAATTGTACATTGTGATAAAAAAAAAATGTGCATCATTATCAGATGGCGTCAATAATATAAGGCTATGCCAGGGTTTTCACTATTTCTCTTTATACCAAAGAGTAGTATATAGTGTAAAAATGTTTTATTGTGTTTGTTTCCTGGAAGTCTGATTACAGTTTTCATTTCTCCAGTCTATGTAGAACAGAGAGAGAGCAAAAAGGGTATTGCACTGAATGTATTTGCTGATAAATAATACAAGATCATGTTACTCAAGCCCCAAAACAAAGTCTCTTCTCCCATCTACAAGACTGGAGGAAAAAAGTCTGAAGCTGCTTAGTTTGTGTGGCCCTGAAAGGCTTATTGGGGACCAACCTTTCTGCCTGGTCAAACTAAGAATCAGTTTATCCTCAAAGTCTTCCCAGAAGAACACACAAGGAATTACAACTGCATAATCTGCCTCTGTCTAGGAGGAAAGTAGAATTGTTTGTGCAGAATATGTTGTTCAGTTGGCTCATCATTATCTCTTGCCCAAACAGTGGAAAACAGAGAACGACTTTTTACTTCCACCTTCATAAAAAGCAATTACTGAAACTATTTCAGGGAAGTTAAGAAGGATTCCCTAGAAGTTTGCATGAGCTCATTATCCTTAGTCTCCTTTTTATTCTATCTCTTTCCCCTGATGCTTTTCCATTTTTTAAATCCAGACCCATCTCTTATTCCTGTTTTTTTTTTGTAGAAGAAACAGTGCTGGCATGCTTGTGGCAGAGCGAAATAATCAGATCTGTTGGAAAGGCAGCAGGTGTAGAGAGGAGGAATAGAGCGACATGTTCCCTCTTACTCCAGATTCTTTTCCCCAGCTCCTGCTCTGCTGTCATTCTGAGAATGAGAACCAAGAAAATTGGCTTATGCTTCTATGAAGCCTTGAAATGGTACCATGCTGTGGCAGTAGGACAACATGCACATAATCTTCAACCTAATTTTAAAGAGCTTAGTATGTCTGCAGTTTACCTGCTCATGCATTCACTGTACAATTTATTGAAAAATAGAGTGGGGTTTTTTTGTAGGACTTTTTTTTTTGACTGATTTAGAATGAGTTATGTAAGAAAAAGATGAAACTGAATAAAGTTATGAGACCAAAAATCTATTAGTTGTTGGGTTGGTTTTTTTTTTGTTTGTTTCAGTTTGGGAGTTTGTTGGTGTTTGTTTTGTTTGTTTGTTTGTTTTTTGTTGTGTTTTTTTTTGTGGAGGGCCTAACAAAATTTTTTAATTGAAACAACCAGTTTACTCAAAAACTCATTTCTATAAAAAGAAAAAAAAAGGGGTCAAACAAAAGTACTTAGAAAAGTTACATACATAAAGACTCATAGAAGCCTGTTTTATCTTGTGCATCTTTAAAAGCTAACCTAGGTATGCTCTGATACAGCATACCTGGCTACCTACATATGTTTACAGGGGCTGATATATGCCTCCATGCATCATAAACAACCCACAGCAGTGTCTCTGCCTCCGTCTTGTCTCTTTTTTCTCTTCTTCTCTGTTTATAGCAGTATGTTTTCCTTGGGTGCTTCCCCGTAAATCTGAATTATGCGCTTATGTGCAGTAAAGCACTCTATGCTCACAGTCTGAGCTTAATTGAAGGAATGGAGTTTGGCTGAGCACTCTTAGTACGAAACTTCCTGAAGACCCAAATACAATTTATTTTTGACTAACAATGTTACTCAGGATTCTCCCTTTGCAATAACTAATATGTTAGGTGATAATTTTATCACATTGCCACTTTCAGCCTGAGTAAGGGAGGGACAGTTAACAGGCAGATCCAAAGCCTACTGAAAAAAATAAGAGCTTTTGCACTTTTCAGCGCCAGTGGGACTTGGCCAATAACTGAAGGACTGGATTTGGGTTCCCTCCTTATCACCTTTATGCAGAACCATGAATCACCATTTCAGAGTCTTCTCTTCAAGCCAAAACAGTTGTTATTGGAAAACTACATATAGCAATAAATAACCCTGTCCTCATATAACCCAAATCAATAAGTAACTCACTTCTAATTGAAATTAAAGAAAAGATTTTGGTCTTCAACTGCCCATTGTGAGAATACAAAACATAAAATCTTATTAAATTATTAAGCAGAAACAGATACTTTTAAATTCCCTGTTTAGTACTCACAGTATGATGCAGAAGTCTTATTTCCCTTTAATTGGCTTATCTATAAAAATGATAATTTTCAGACAGTTGGTAGTAAAATCCCCCAGGGCTTCAGGAATCATAACTCCCTTTTTAAAATTCTCTACATTTATTAATGAACTTGAAAAATAACACTTAAATTTGCTCAGTAGGTTTTCCCTCCTGTGCATTGTACTCTCTGCAGACTTGAGTGGTGAACTTCAGGCACTTCTTCCTAATTTTCACCTTCAAGCTATGCTTCCCAGGTGCTGACCTGGATAATGACTGTTAAATCTTGTCCATTAAATGTTTTTGAAAAGATGAACTGTTGTGTGTCAGACATACCAAGGCCAATACACTGGAAAGGAATGGTATGCTGAGGGCAAAAAAGACTCCTTCACCCTGACTTTGATCACAATGTTTTTCAAGTCTGTAATTCATTTTTTTCATACTAAAAGACAACAACTGTGCTAATTTCAATTTTGCAATCCAGTTTACATTAAGTGAGATGGGAAGGTACAAAATCAGATCCTCAGGCAACTCTTATCTACCAGGCCTTCCTTTTTGTTATGTCATCTCTACAGGATCCAGCAGTAGGGTGTAGACCTGTCATGGGGCTCTTCAGTATTAGTGCAATGTAAATGAAAGATATTAACAATCACTTAGAAGGCACAAGCTGGTCACATATTCTATAAATTATGCAATATTTTGAAGAAAGCCAGAAGGAACTGAGTGTTTTTCTTTGCAAGCTGACAGATCTTTTTCTAGTACAAGGAAGAATAAAATAATGTTTGCACACAGGGAACCAACTTAAACCCAATAAATTTTGACTGCCTGCTCCTCAACAGAGCCCACTATCAGAAAACCATTTAGTACTTCTGGCATAGAATATAACACAGGGCATTACAGAACTGTCATTGTTTAACTCCAACCAGCAACCAAGCCCTATGTAGCCTCTCTGTCACTCCTCGACCGACTAGATAGGCAAGTAAATCAGAAGAGTAGAAGTTAGAAAACTTTTGGGTCGAGATAAAGACAGCTTAATAGGGAAAGCAAAACCCATGTGCACAAGCAGAGCAAAACTAGGGATTAGTTCACTGCTTCCCATGTGCAGGCAGGTGTTCAGCCGTCTCCAGGAGAGCAGGGCCCCATCATGTGTAATGGTTACTCGGAAAGACAAATGCCATCACTCCAAACATCTCCTCATTTTCTTTTTCTTCTTCCCATCAGTTTATATCCTGAGCACAATGTCATATGACCTAGAATATCCCTTCGGTAAACTGGAGCCATCTGTTACATCTGTGTCTCCTCTCAACTTCCCATGCAACCCTAGCCTCCCTGCCAGAATGGCAGTACAAGAAGCAGAAAAAACCTTGGCTTTGTGTAAGCCCTGCTCAGCAATAACAAAAACATCTCTATATTATCAACCCTGTCTGCAGCACAAATACAAAACACAGACCCACATTAACCTCTGAAGAAAATGAGCTCCTACCCCGGCCAAAACCAGCACTAGGATCCAGACGACTGATAACACAAACTCCTCACTGTAAATGCCTTTTTTTCCCTGTAATCTTATGTAGAATTTCCTCAACTTTGACCAGCAAAGAAAGTAATGCTAAAGTTTTAGAATAAACAGCAGTCTATCATTTCAATCTTTGCTTTCTCATTTAAGGCTTTGGCAGGGACATCAACTCAACCGAGATGCTTATCATTTGAAAAGTGATCTAAGAATTTGTGTAGGTCCTATAGCTGAAGTAAAGTTATAACTTATTTGTCCTCTACCTACTTAAGCAATTTTTTTATTTTGTAACCTTGAAACAAAAGCTGCCATGTGGTTACTAATAGTTGGCCACTAAAGCTCAGCAGGCAATGAGTGAATGGTGACTTGGAGGGCCAGCATGCCCAGTCTTGAGCAAATTAGATCAGAAAACATTGCCCAAGCATTATCACAGAAAATCTCATCTTCCCAAACATCCTTTTATCACTTTTCAGGAGAAGAAGGCAGAACACTAAATGTGTACATGCTTCACAGGAAATTTTCCATTAGAGTAAGGTGGGATTTCTAAGACTGACTGGGAAGAATGGCATACAGGGGGAATTTGATTACTGCCTAATTTGCAGCCTTCACTCGGCTCTGTGAAGATTGTGGTGAAGATTTGGAAATGCTGGCAGGTGACAAGAGGATGTGGTAGGCTGGGGCAGGAGCACATGAGCATGAAGGTAACAGTCTCTGTAGAAATTTTGCAGTCAAGGTGTATTTTTTTGGAACATAGTTTTGCAAATGTGATTTTAGGGAATAAAGTCACACTAGTTAGGGATCTTTCTTGCACATGGCACAGGGACGTGCCCTAGTGAGCTTTAAGGTCCCTTCCAAGCTAGACCATTTTGATTCCAATGTGCCATGTCCAGATGAAATGATGTTTGTCATTTTTAACCTTCTTCCCCATCAGGTATTGTGAAAAGAAACTCTGTGTCAAGCTGCAGATAGTCCAAATAGGTAAAGGGAAAAGAAGAGAGAACTGCAAGGTGCTCATGCAGTGAGCAGAATGTGAGCCCTTCATCTCAGCTGGGTAAGTTTCTTAACATTAGTTTTGCAGATCTGCTCTCACTTTCTTTAGGAATAATCATTGGCTGTGCCATGTAGCATATAGAGATTCATTTCTAATTGAATTAGGATCACTTGGTAAAAGACAAGCCTGGAGTCATATCTGCACTTGAGGGAGAGGTGAAATATGAGAGAGATGTAAATTGACCTAACTGGCTTAACTAGCCAACTGTTTGAGGAACGGAGGAAAAAGTAAAGCAGAAAAACAAATAAATCTTTTTACTTGTAATGAATTCTGCCAAAATAAGTCAGGAGTAACATCAGTGCTGTAAATAGTATTATAATGATGTAACATCAGGAAACGCAGAGCAAGAATAACTTTCGAGTTATGTTAAGAACCTGGATTTATGGTTCATAGCTATAGAAATAATGCAAATTTGTGAATTTTCTACTTTTTCTCTAATGGATCAAAGATATTTAGAAAGAAATCAGGAATAGAAAATACAATTATAGTCTATTTATTATTGTAATTAATTTCATTTTCTTAGTGAATTATAATGCAAAATTCATATATTTTGACAACTTGTATTTCCCTGTTACCTTAATTGTTAAGGTCTTTTTGGTTGATTGGTTTCTTGTTTTTTTTTTGGTTGGTTGTTTTTGTTTTTTTTCATTTTGTTTGTTTGTTGTTTTCAGGGTTTTTAATAGTCAATTATTTCTTTTTATTCTTTATGTCATATAATCCTTAGGCATATTATGAAAGTCTGGTGTGGACCTGACGAAGCCAGTGGAAGCTTCAGAAGAATGAAGTCTATAATTAAAATATTACCTCCTTTTGTGTATAGAAAGATACTTCTGGATCACAAAGAGTTTTGTTGCAATGCAGGAAACATGCTAATTTTTTAGACTGGGAAATTGAAGCAAGATACAAAACAGTGATTCTACAGTAATCAAAGCATGTTTTTTTTTTATTTTAGGTTTGAATACATTGCCTACTGACTCATCCTATAAATAAATGAGAGCTTATTATCATCTCTGTGTTACCACCCTTGCATGATCATCTGTTCTGTGAATTCCATTAAGCAACATTTAACATAAAGCAAAACCAAGATCCCTCAGGTCTTTCCCTAGCAAAGATCCAGCACAGTTGGAACTATTACGAGTGGCACTGTGAGCAAATCAACTATGCCAACAGACCTAGGTGGCTGAGTGTATAATTTTTCTGCTTCCTCACTGACTGAATGATCATGTTAGTATTGCAAGCATAAATACTACCCTTCACTTTTGCCAATATACTGCCAGTACTCATCAAGCTTGAATATAGAATAAGGTGCAAAACAAAGTAAAACTGATTTTATTTAAAATGTGGGCAAATAACTGCAGAAACGATATTGCGTTATTTTTCTCCTCTGTTCAGCATTCCCAGTTCCCAGGGGTATGATGAGAGCTTGAAACATAGAATATCTCCTAGAGGTGCTCAACAATTTGCAAGAACAGCCTCACAGCTAATATCTATCTGGTTCAACAGCTTCAACATAAATTAAAATATTTCTGGTTTCTACTGGCACTGATAGAAATTGAAAAGACAAGAGTTATTTGAGCAACTTATTAGGAGCGCGTGTCTTGCTGAGTTTTGTTTCTTTCAGGTGGACAAATTCATCAGGGCAGTATTTTAATATTTGGCATAACCATATATTAATATATAGGAAAAAAATGAAGAAAAATAAAGGACACTAAATATTCTCCTTCTTGTCTGGTTAATTGTAAAAATTTTCTGTATAAACTGCAACTCAGCTATGTTTAGCATACAAGCCATCAACTTTGTGCAGAAAAAACTGGTGTATGTTTCAAGGTACTTGCAAGAAATGGACAAAATTTAACTGTAAACAAAACCTTATTTTATCTTCCCCCCCCTCCCCNTAAATTCAGACATTTTGGTATGATTTCATTCTTAATGTGCAAAGGATTACAGGCTAAGACTATAAAGAATTAGAAGACATTTGACCAATAATTGGTCCCTATGACTCATAGCTATCAGAATGAAGGCATCAAAGCTATGCAAGTGGTGTTACAATGCTGAGAAAACAAACTATAGACACGTGTTAAGAGAAAAAAAATTCAAGTGCATCACAGCAGTGTCATTGCTCTACTATTTTTAGTTTTCCAGAGCTTTGTGTATTCCATACAGTCCTTTCCCCTTCCCATTTAATGTAAAACATATGCATAAGATAACAAAAGTCGCAGCTTCTAAATTTTCCTTAAAAAAGATTTAATTTATGCATGAAATCAAACCTCAGTGTAATGTTTATCTAAACATACCCCAAACTTCTTGTGGTTGAAGAGGTCTTGAAAGCTGAAGTAAAATGTGCTGTAAATAGAATGACATAAATACTTTAGCCAGCAAAACTATCTCCTGGTTTTACTTACCGCATACTCATGGCAACAAAGCACTCTTGCATTTTTTATCAGAATTTGCCCAGCATATTTTTTCCTGCTTTTTTTTGTTTGTCTCCCTTAGGTTTCTGATTAAGACATTCATGTTGATACTAGGTTCTGCAGTATTCAACGTTTAGGCATTGGTTAGTTACGACTGATCAGATGTCAGTTTCTCTGGTGCAATGTTACTTTTTATAAATACTTGTGACCAAATTTATTATTATTGATACAAATGACTGATTCAAAAATAAATTCTAAAGATAAGCATATGAAATTGTTTTCTTTTTATTATGGAGATCTAGATCTCTAATTTCAGGCCTGCAAGCTCTAAAAGTGCTGTTTTGACATTGCAGAATGGGACTCTGTTTTATTGACATTTTTTTTCTTTGGTGTAAATTCCTAAGTCAGAGTGAAGAGGCCTGAAGTATCACAATAATACTTTTCTTCACAGCCCTTGCAATAATATCTTCAAAACATCTTCTTCAAAGCTTATTAACAGAGGCCCTAATTTTTATCTACTCAAGAATTAATCCAGCTATTAAAATTACTAAAATATTTGCCTGTTTAAAAAAGCACTCTTCAGGTTAATAACCTGCAAATCTGACCTACTCATCATTACTATCACTGCTATTTTTCACTAAGTTTGTAAAGTCAATTTTTTTATTTCTTGATGTAGAATTTGGTAGCGTTTTATTTACAATACAGGGAACTTAAATGAGCTTCTCTACAGAAACTCATGTTGTATCTAAATAAGGATAATGTTCTGAGCAATGTGATACATGTAAACTTTGCTGGAATATAATATAAGGTATAAAAAACAGATTATCTGCAGAAAAATGTCTCCCAGAGGGAAGTAGAAGTAGCACAGCTTGAAATGCCTTGTGCTTTGTAATGTTCTTAGCCACCAGCAAGGCAAGTGTCCTGTGGAAAAGACAAATGCCTGAGTTCATAGTATGTGCAGGGATGTGGCTCAGGAGGGTTTATGGATAAATATGAAAATACAAGTGGGATTTCGTTCGTCTCTCACAGCACTCCTAATGGCACAGGACTGCGGGCGAATAATCCTGACTGGGATCTGGGTAAATAAGAACAATGATTTATATTTTGCTTAAACCTATAATTTGAGGGTAGGACGATGGAGGGAAAGAGAGATCACATTTTATTCAGAGAAAATCAGTACAAATTTGTCCTACAAAGTTGGGAAAACAGGGTTTCACTCTCTAGTTTCAAGAACTGAGACTAATAAGGAACTCTCCTGGATGCATTGTACAAATTTCCCTGAGGGATGACCCCTTAAAATCTCTTCTCTTTTTATAATCCTTTCCCTAACCATTTATTCGGGTGGGTTCAGGCATAAATAGTAAAACTAGATACCCGTTCAGTTATACTGAAGGACACTAAAGAAAAGTATTCAGTTGGATCTGTTGACCCAAGTTTAGTAAATGACTTGCTAGCAAAGTTTTAACTTGACTCATTTAGAAGCTACAGACTGCCTAGAGAAGCAAATTTAGATGAGCACTAACTTAACTTTAAATCTCTATTTGCTTTCATCAGTGAACAGTAACAACTTCCAGAAAGCAACATGATTTGCACAGACATAAATTATCAGAAAAAGTTTCTGGTCGACACAGGGTAAGGGCTTTCTCACATGGTAGCATCCTGATTATCCTCTAAGACAAAACATGTACCTATTCTAGTGGCATTGGCACAAATGCTTCATCAAAATTTTTTTTATGCTTGCTAAAATTCCATTCCAGATAAGTATATTTTACACCAATATGAGAGGTATCTAAGATGTAGAGGACCTTGGCAATCCATTGAGGGTGAATACTGGTAGATCAGTCTTTAAGAGGTCTTCCTCTGTGTGTACATGAGAAAGAGTGAGACAATGTGTGTGTTTTATACAACTGTGTCCACCCAGGGATGTAGGATTCAGTTTCTACTGCTTGGCATTTTGCATGTTAATTTTTTTTGACAGGAATAATATATAAATTCTACCAAATGCTACCAATTAAAAAAATTGGTGTTTTACATACTTCACTGGTATACATGTTCTTATGAGCTACAGAGCAATGTGACTCCAGGCCATTGAAGGCCTGCCATTAACTTCACTGTCATAAATCATGCCAAAGGGCAATGAAGTGTTATGAGTACCTGTGAGCAAGGAGATTACAAATTCCCACTATTACTGCAAGAAATAATGGAGAAAAACTATTGTTAATGAAGTGCAAACAAGCCAACCCAATCACATATTTTACAGTTGAAGCAAAAATGAAGAGTAAGAATTTCTTCTGGGAAAACTGACAAACTTGTGACCCAACATTTCATACAAGAGCAGCAGATCATACAAGAGCAGCAGAACAATCTCTGTAGTGACTGTAGGTCAGCCCACTAAGCAGGATCTCCAGCTTCACCAGGTTTAAGGATAAATGTTTCCACTGTTTACACCAAATCAGAGTCAATTTAATGCTTTTAATGTTCAAATGATAAACTGAGCAAGAAAGAAAACATCAAGTTGTTTGAATTATTTCAACATTTTATAGAGTAATTCCAACCGTGTGTATGGAAAGATTTCAACATAAACCCAATCACAGCATATTGCGTGGCTGTTACTAACTGGGTAAAATGAAGAAACCTAATAGGAGCAAATCTTCATGGTGTGGCTAAATAAAGGCAAAAAACTTAAGGCATTTAAGGTTCTAGATTGATGGAGGAAATCTCTGGTTTCCCATGAAAGAAGGTAGTTTTAGTTCTGAAAGGTCCTTTTCACCACTCTTGCTTGGTTCAATATTAAGAGGGATGGAGTTACCAACTCCATTATTAATATAATTTTGTAAGTTTACCTCTGTAGCATTTAATTAAGAGGTATAGCATTATGTAATTAAGACATTTGTGAGTGTAAAGAACATATCTGCAACATGCAGCTTTGTGCACTTTTTCCATTGCAATATGAGTACATGAGAATAAAGACTAGTATTTGTAAATCCTGAGTTTCTTTAACATGTCTGTAGTCTGTGAGTTTTGGTACGCTTAGATTTTAGTTTATTCCCCAATAAAGGCAACATTGCCAGTTTAGGTAATGTTCAGTGGGTTTGTTTAAAGGAAAGTCAGAAATTTGCAGACATAAAGGTAGAAGGGAATAAAATGAAACTATGGATAAACAGAGTAGACAAAAGCATAAAAAGATTATGGGTGGGCAGAAGAGAGAAAGCTTGCCAAAAAGCTAATTTTGGAAAGGAAAAGACTTTGTTTAAACTTAGTGTAAATCTCAATGCCCAGCTGAATAACATCACAAATATTAAACATAGAAAGTTCATCCACAATATAAACTTTGAACAGTGTTTTTCTTTCCTAATGTAATGGGTGAATTGAGCAGACATCCACTTCTCCGAGCTTTATTCTCTATGAGTTTGTGCTCAACTTCATCTCTAAAGGTCTGTCCTTGTTGAAACAAATCTGTATTAAAAATTAAGAGTGAGAATTTTAAGAAGTCCGCGCAGGCTTCTGTTACCTATTATAAATATAAAAGGAGACGAGTGTTAAAAACTCTCAGATTCCCTTAAGAACTCACCTTTTAAAATCCTCTTGAAGGCAAGAAATATGTTAGACAAAATGTCCAACTCCTTTGCCACAGATCTGAACAGATCTGATAGTTAACTTCATGCCCATCACAAGTAATACTTTTCATTGCTTAATGGAAGAAACACTGAAGGAAAAGAAATATGATATAGGACTTTTTGGAGAAAACTTTGCCAAAATGGCTGTGAATTTGGGACTGCTTATCTATGAATAGGTAAGGGATGTTTAAAATATTTTGTAAAGTGTGATAAACTATTGAGTGATCACAGTCTCTAATATCACTGAGATGTGGAGCAAGAAATGGAATGAGCTGAATTATCTGTTTGGTGGGGCAGATAGTGAAACACTTCCATGTGTTTCCACGTTCTGCTATACAATACATATTATTTCTCAGAGTGCATACTTGTCTGAATTGTGTGGCTAAACAGCTTTTACAATATACAGAACTGTCAATGCCAATGGATTGACTGACTTATTTTGCAGAAATGTCTCTGTTTATACATGTACTCATTTTCAAAGATGCTTAAGATGTTAAACAATGACTCAAATCCTACTGCAGTCAATGGGGACATTTTCTTTTGTTTCAAAAGACTTTAGATCAGATCACCGACAATTTTCTGAAGAAAAAAAATGAAAACAAAATAAATCAGAGTTTCTTTCTCTGAAACCCAAAAGGTCGGTTGTGCTAAAAATGGGATTAAGTCAGCTTCCTTGAGTTTAGAAATACACTCGTGTGTTTTCCTTTCCATCAAATGCTTCAGGGCTATCATGAAACTTATTACAGCCTACAATGACACAAAATGCCTGTTTTTGTGGTAGGAAAAAAGCATATTATGACCTGTTTTTAACACTGGTTTATGGATACAGGTGGAAAGTGGGTGCAGATTTACCATCAAATGAGTTACCCAGAAGACATATTAATTGGAACCACAAATTTAAGTGAGCAATATAAAATACATACTGCGAGCTAAACTTGAATTCATAATAGGAACTCTTTTTGCTGCAGAAACTGGAATCTAAGAATGAAGCCAATTATGTTAGGCGAATTTTTTTTCTAGCTCACAGATATCACACTCTGAGTTCATGTAAAGCATTGCAATTTCATAGATTTTACTGAAGCTCTGTAGTTTATACAACCCAAAGATCCTACTTAGAAGTGTATCTGGTAAAAGCAGCGCAGACTTAAAGTACTGAGTATACTGATAAATAACTCCAAGAAAGTTATTAGTAAATCATTCAGAATACTGAATGCACCCAAACACCACATCTTCCTAGAAAATCCTAGAAAATTAGAAAGTTTTTCTTTTGCCTATTGTCTGCATTTGTATGGACACAGGCTTGTGATTCATTTCTGAAGGTGGCTCAACCTGTGTCTTAGACATGTATCTTTGGTGATCTGCTGTCAAGTTTATGCTTGTATCCCTTCAAAGGAGATGATGTTCTTAAATATTATGTGTTTGCTAGCCATTGTTGTTGTTACTGCTGTCAGGAAAGCTAATAAAACTGACAAGTGGGCAGAGCTCAGACTCTTCAAACAACTGTTAAACCTCCTCACATGCCTTGTTCCTGCCCTTTGTCTTGGGGCTGTCCTGACTCCTGCCTATAAGGCATGGCCATTCCTTAGACTGCATTATTAGTCTGTTGGAAGCTAAGTAATGCAATGTCAGTTCTACCCCTGATAGGTGGAAACAGACAGAGAGGAGTTTTTGGCACTCAGTAACGTAAGTTAGAACACAATGGGATCCCAATCTGTCCTTCAGCACTTGCATCTTGATAGAAGACATGTAAAGATGCAGCATTAACTAGGCCCTTTTCCAATTAAAATCTGTGTAGAGTAGGGAAAACTTCTCTGATTGGAACATTTGGAAAGTTGTCTGAATTTTTCCCTAGTGCCCTCCTCAGAAAAAAAACCAAGGCATGCTCAGTAAGCCTTCTAATGCATTGCTGAATGAGGTTCCATCTGGTTGTTCCAGTGAAGTGTAAGTTTTGATCCCAGACACATTCCACATTATGGCTGTACCTCAAGCCATGTTGGTGAGAGAAGTAACAGCAACAGAAGGTGTAGTGTAATAATAATAATAATAATAATAATGCGAAGAGAGTATCTCATAAGAGAATTGGCTGAAGGTATAGGTAATGAAGACTCAGCAGACATCCACGGAGTACTGCAGCTTTGCCCTGTGAGGACCTTTTTTTTCAGCTGCACTTAGAAAGAGTCAGGGCTATTCTGTTATTGCTATACATCAGGACTTTATAGTCTAGAAAGAGTGTGCTGTGCATTGTACTTTTAACTACAGTTTGCTTGGAAGATGGCAAGAAAGAAATAAGCTGTTTTACTGTATTAACCATCAATATTTGGATTTATAAAATTCCTTTAAAAAACTCAATTGTTTTGTTCATAGGAAAACAATTTGTTGTTGACTTTGTTACCTCACCATACATACAATCATCTGGAAGAGAGAAATTCATGGTAGGATCTCTTGCTGTTTAGCATCTTTTTAACTGATAGTGCAATGCTGCCCCATTCAGTTTTAAAAACACCTGTCACTTTTTTTAATGTATTCTTTTTTCCTTGTAACACATTTGTTTTGCAGCTAAATGTTTTGACAACAAGTCTGTATCATTGGGAGCTTTACTACTGACTTTAATGGAAACACAACTGGGAACTGTGCAGAGCTTTATGTTGGCTTGAATAGACTTTAGATTAGGGCCTCTGGTTTCAGGTTAAACTCAACTGTCAGTCTTGAGTTAAAATGAAATAATGCAACTCCCTCAGGTGAAAACCACAGAATAATGGTTTTCTTGCAACTTCACTGTACTCATGGACAATGCCTAGTTGGTACATCTTTGTGTAAGTATTTTTTGTAAAAGAAAGTCATAGTATTTCAAAAGCAGCCCTTCCACAACCTTGAACTTTCAGTATATCACTTACACTATTATCAAAACTGTTGTGTCTTAAATTATGACAAGCTGTAGAACTTCACAGGAGTTGTCCTTTGAGTGTCTTGGCAAAGCATAAAGAAATTCACCTGAGAGCTTTCTTTTCTTTTTTTTTTCCCTTTTACTTAATCTTTCCACTTTATAATTCTATTTCTCCTCTCCAAAGGACATATTTGGTGCTTATCTCAGGGTCATCATGAATGGTCGAAACCTACCTGGATATTCCACCTCTTGAGTACAGCAGTAAACTTGAAATATAACTCATATGAGGAATTCCAGCTTTTCATAAGAAAATGTTTAACATTTCTGGTTGAAAAGTAAACCAAAACTTTTTCTTACATAGTCTTTTTCTGCAGAAATTCCATCATTTTCCCACATACATACATTAAAAACAAAACAACAAAAAATCCAAACTTTTTTGGAGACAAATTAAGTTTGGCCAAAATTAACAAAGGCAATTAAACAGCAAAGATCTCTGAGATTCACTGAAAAAAGTTCAACACCTTAGAAGTGGGAACATCATAGGCATTTAACTCTTAAGGATTTTCTCTGTCCTTATCTCAAGACAGAGAATATCTGAGTATAATCAACAGTCTGATTTTAACTGTCTTAAAAGACCAAAAGGAGGAAACAGTCAGACACAACTCTCCACTACAGTATTACTTAGACAATTAAAGCCAAACTTTATGGTTATTGAGGTACTTACAAATTTTTATTAGATTTTATGTTTTTTATCTTTCTAGAGATATGATGATTTCTTGTATATGTAATTTATAGCATGGCAACCCAGGTTCATTTGATTTGTCAGCTGAATTGTTTTTCGGGGGACTCTCAGTATTTCTATCAACCTGGAGCTTGATAGAGTTAAAAATAAACTTGAAAAATCAGCTCTTGACTGCACCAATCCAGTTCAATTTGCAGCATCTGGAAAGAAAATCAAAACCTTCCTGGGAAGAATTAGCACAGCAATGATGAGCCTAACAGCAAAGCATAATGCATAGTAAGACATGTTTTGGTCTTGTGTCATTGAGCATTATCTTCACTTCAAAGATAATGTGTAAGTAACAGTATCATTTTCCACATATCACTAACCTTAAAAAGTGCACATGGGGTTTTCCCTGGCTGTCTGGCTACTGAAATCTCTAGTAACAGAGTCAATGAAATCCAAGACATGGCAAGTTTCCACCTAAAATCTACTGGGACCAAAACTTAAAATGTTGCTTCATAAACGCTGCCACAGTTCATGTTGGTTTCTTTCAATGACAGCACTACAGGCCTCTCATTAGCCTCTCATTCTTTTTCATTTTTCATTGTTTTTCATCAGGTAAAGAACATTCTTATTGGACTATTGCTGGTGTTTGATGTATAACCAAGATGCCATCTTTCTGGGGAGGGAAAACTTCAGCTTTTAGAACTACTGAGAACTCCCTAAATTGAACTTGAAGTTATTTTTCTGGTTTTATTTAGATGATCCCAGACACTGTGTATCACTCCCTATTGTTATGGGTAATTTGAACAACCAAATTCCTATGCCATAAAACTTCATACCCATGCATTCTGCCTCAAAATAACACAGAGAAAAATAATATCAAGCTCTAATCTAAGGTTCTAATCCCTTTCATTTACTTAGATGAATTAGGATAACATGTTCAATCTCTAGAGGTATGCTACAGGCAAAACATCCAGATGGATGTCAATAGTAGACAAAAGTCAGTGACTTAAGAATAGCTTCTTTCATTCATTCATTAGTCTACAAGCACCTTAAAAGTAATAAAAACAAACATGGAGAAACTAAAGTCTGAAGGTAAATGCTCTGCTCTCTGTTACAGTACAGAAGAGGTGCAGGCCTGGAAACAGAAACCAGAGTCGGACTTCAGTCTTGTTTCTTGGGTCTCAAGTAGAAAACATGGCTAGTTCTAAATGTAGAAGGTTGTAAGATAATTGCTTATCCTACTGGCTTTTGCTTAAATTATATGGCTGGAGAGACTATTTCAAATGATGTTCTTTAGTTTACAGACTCTTGTAAAAGAATTTTGAGATATCATGGTCTTGCAACATAGTTTATTCATTTGTGTTTTAATCGATACAGTTTATTAGATTTGCTTCTGTTACATCCTGTACAGAGTACCCAGTGCAGGGACAAATCACAGCCTCCTGCACCACTCCTTGTACCCTCCCTTACCTTTTGGCAGGACAGACCTGTTAATCTGTTGTGAAGCAAAATAGGAACCTAAACACTAGGTAGCAGGCTGATGAAATAATGAGAAACACATTACTGAGGTGAAACTGAAGTGAACTGCAGTAAGTTTCTTCAGCCAATAAGCAAAAGAGATCAGCAAAAATGATCTCTGAGTAAAAGATTGAAGTCTACAGCATAATTATTGTTGTGATTTCATGGTAGATTAGATTAAATATCTACATGTTATTATATGATGTATTATGAGAAAAGATCAGCAACAACCTGTTTTAAATGGTGCTGACTCTAAAGAGGTGACCTTGGCTATGACAACTGACGCACAATTCAAGCCAGACTGCATAAGATGTTTTCCTAAGGATCTAAATCTTCCAGATAGTCTTAAATTTATTTCAGATTTCTTTGTAATATGACTTAGTCTAAAAGTTATTTAAAAATGGGTTAATAATTTTGGAATAATTTAGCTTTCAGTAGTTCAGAATGTTGTTTCACAAAAGGCCTTGCCAAATTGTTAACAATATATATATATATTAAAAAAATAAATTTTTTATGATAAGTAGAGGGTTGGTGAGAGATTTACTATGATAACAGCCCTGAAAAGACTTTCAGAAACGTATTTGCTTTTATGCAAATCATAGTTGTTTGTCCATTGCACTTTCCATGTTAAGTGAACCCAGAGACTAAAAAGAAACATTACAATCCAATGCTAAACATTACAATGCCAAATGCTAAAGGTTTTATTATGAATTAATTTGCAGTCCCTAATGACAATTGAAATTGTCTTGACAGGAACATGAATGAAAGATACCCTTCTAATTGTTAATGCCAACAGCAAAATTAAGTAAGTGCCTGCACAGAGAATGGTATATCAGCTTTGCAATAACTATATTTATCAGGATTTATTTTTTCATGACAGAGGTTGTATTTAATATGTAGGTTCCCATCACCATGATGTACCTCCAGATTGTTGGTCTAGAGAGCATGCTGCAGGATGAAGCTATGAATTTATTAAATAGAATATGTTTTGTGACAAAGTATATCATCCAATCATGGAAAAGAAGCAAGTACTTGGCTTTAGGCAACGAAACACTGATCCCCAAAGGAATGCTTGCAAGCAGTCAGCTTGCAAATCAGCAAGTAGTTGGGAGGAACAAACAAATGGTGGCAATCATTGTCCGCTCATAAGTAATTACCACAAGAAGAAAAAGAGCTAAAGTAATTGAATAAAATGTACATAGATTGTTTACTCAGCTCTATTAGGAGCAAGCAGCATGCTCTCATTAAAACTAAAAGAAAAGAAATAAAACATTGCTTAGAGCTTCAGTGAAACAGTGATATTGGTTTCCACAACATTACCTGGCATTTTAAAGAACACTAACAAAAAACAGGTACTCAAAAGGACTCCATAAATATTTTTGCACATTAACCTATTCTGTATAAATTATGTACTATGAGTTGAATACAGTTCCCAGTGCCAAAGATTTCACTGGAATTCAGGCAACAATTTAGAGCTGGATTTCACTCCTTCTGAAGTCAAGAGCAGTCTGCTTTTTTCTTTGAAAAACCTTAGCAACTGGTACCAGGAAAAGGGATAAAAATATAAAAGTCCCTTCAGAGCTACAAGGTACACTCAATGGAGACTTTTTTAGGAGAAAGTCCTTTTGCAGTCATGATTATTTTTTGAATATGTTTCTGCTTCCACATTAACACCTTTTTTTTTTTTTTATTTTATTTTACATGTGTGTGTGTGTTTATACTTTCTGTGGTAGGGGAACTTAATTTTTATCTTTTATCTTCTTTAAAGCAATTTCTCTTGGTCCAAATGAATCTTCCTATTTACCCTCCCACAATTTGTCAAGAAGTCCAAGAAATATTTTCTATAGAATAATAAAAGTACAACTGAACAAGTCAACTTCTCTTTACTCATACAGACAGCACGTAAAGATTTCTCTTCCCTCAGGACTTTAAGTAAGCAGACATTAGAGAAGTGATTGGAGAGCTTTAAGACATTTATTGTGGCACCATTCATACTACTGGACACACTGCCCTTGATAAAAGATCACAGAGGCCAAGTTTGCAAGTTGTAGTTCAGTTTTACAGATACTACCTATAGTTTATACACACATGTATAAATATATACATATATACACACATATAGACATACTTTTATTGGTATCTGTTTCTGTCTATTTATTCAAGTCTGCCTTTTTCTCCTTTTTGATACAATTCTTCTTTCATCACCACATTTTATACATACCCATTAACTTGATGACAAACCTAAATCCAGGACTTAAATAAAAAACTTTTCCAGTATCGGCTAAGATTAAATTTGAACTGCAACTTTTCTTTTCAAGACAGTTTTTATATATGTCACCTACCTTTCTTAATTTTTAAACAACATACACCATGAAGGCTTCCTTAAAAACACTTTTACATTAGTAGATCATACAACTGAGACTACAGGGAGAGAACCTTATTTATTATTTACATTTCAGTAACACACATAGTGTAAGGCTCTGTCCATAGAGACAAATAGGCAGTTCCATTGATTTCCTTCAGTATTCCCAAGTACTGGTTTTCAAAAAACTCCCAAAGGGCTGATTGCTGATGTCCAAAGTAAAAGAGCAATGAGAGGGTATCTGGCTTTATGTCTTGATGTTGGAAGCTGTACTTAAGTTATGCAACATGTCACAGGGCAGAATTCCCCTAAACGGCTTGAAAAATTAGGTCTAGATTTGGAAATAGCTTAGGGACATCAATTTAGTGTCCAGGTTAATTAGGCCAAATGAAAGAGGAGCCTGATTAGCTAGGACAGTACTTAATAGTAGCTATGCATACCATTCTTATGGTGATTCCATGTAGATGATTCCTGTTTGCAGTTTTCAGATTTAACCAACTCCTGTTCACAGTGAACACTGTTATGGGCTTGGATTTAATGACTGAGATAAACAAAAGGGCTTTAATATATCTGGGGTTTTTTTCTGGTTTTACCATAAATATGTTCAATGAATTGAGGAAGATTCTTATCTTTCTATATTTGGTTTTACTGCTCAGAATCAGTGTGAGAGACAGAACTAATTCATAATTCCTAAAGTAATAACATGTTAGAGGAAGAAAAATACTATATTCATGTGAAGGTGTGCTTACTTTAAGAGTCAAATGGATTTCAAATTCTTCATGAATAAACAACTTATTTTTTCCTGATGTAACTTTTTTTTTCCCTCTAGGAACAGATACATGGGAAATGCTTGAAAAAACCCACAAATGAGCACTGAAGCATCAGGCACAATGGGAAGAAATTAATATTGGTGACTGAAATGTTGCAATAGTCATTCTGATTTAACAGAAGAATGAGATATAAAGGAAAAAGAAATATAAGAGAAGAATCTCCTGACACGCATGAGGAAAATGAAGGAAAGGACAAGAAAGGGGTTTGTCTACTCCAGGGCTCAGAAAAACCGATTCTGCTAGTGAAGCAGTACTGCACTCAACAGGGCTAGGCTGATTTGTATTGGTGTAGGATGTGTTTTTCCAAGGCTGAAACTGTTACGGTTTTTCTTCAGTAGAAGAGAAAGACAGGGAAGTGAGCTCTCCCTTTTCACTGGAGTTTTTCCTTTATTCTTCAAAGCTAATCTCTTAAAAATCAGAGTTATTTGACAGCAGCCTCACCTCCACTCTTCTCTGCCACCCCATAGCTTTCAAAAGGAGAGAGAATAAAATGACAGAAAAATAGTAAGATTAAAATGGCTTCTGGGGATCAATTCCATTACTAGTAAGGATGAGAGGCCATGGGTTTATGGTCTGAAGGTCAGGTCAGTGTTTTCTCCAGAGGGGCCCTTTCCTGGCACATAAATATTTAATTTAAAGTATATTTTGTCAGCAGTATTTCTGGGGCCTTATCCAGCAGCAATAATTGCAGGTTTCCAGGCAAGGTAGCCTTTGGGTTCTCATTAGTGCAATAGGATTGCAATTCAGCAGTCATTTGCACTTCTGGTTCATGCGACCAACCTTTGGCAGCTCACCTAATCCTGCAAGAGGCCAACATGCTGTAAACAGACACACGTCCCCTCCTTGTCTCTTGCTGTAACTGTGTGCCAGGTTACTGCCACACTGTTTGAGGAAGAAAACCTTACATGAATATGGGCGTTCTACTTTCAGTGTTCTGATACTATCGTGGATGAACTCTTTATTTATCCTTTATCTTGTATGAGATTCTTGAAGAAAATATGTAGTCAAAGGAGAGAAAGCATTTGCTTTGAGGTCTTATCCATTGTATGGGACTAAAGGTGAGAGTGGAAAGAGAAATTAGTACCACGAAGTCCACAGGTAGCTGCTAAGTAGGATAAAAATGCTGTAACCCTTTTATATGACCATTTTCCTCTGTGGAATGCACACTGTCAGCCACATGACTTGGAATTATATTCAGCTGCAGACAGTTCCCTTATTCACAGAATAAATGCATTCATTTAACATTCTTTGCTATTGAAAAAAAGTCCCACCTCCATTCCCAAGTGAATTTTGCATATACATTATTTTTGTGCTTAATCACATTCTTTCAAAGCTTAAACTATCTGCTGGACCCAAACACCGTCAGCTGTGTATAGAGAGTGCATACACATGCATTTAGACAGTCATTCACTTACATATGAAAATACATATTTACTTGTTTGGATATATCTCTGTGCATTAAAACATATTTTTACATATAAGTGCATAAACACAGAATTTATTGTGCTTCAACACTCAGTTCTAATAAGTGACATAAATTATTTGACAAACTTTGAGTCTTTATGAAACTGAAGAGATACAGTATGTCTATATATGTACGTACATGTGTGCATAAGCATGGATATATTAGCGTGCGTGCGTGTGTGTGTATAGAGGCACAAGAACAGTTGCCATACTCTTCTTAATTTGTGAAGCATGCTTTCCTGTTAAGGCACTGTGAATAATCAATGAAGCAGAAAGCACCCAGTACTCTGCAAGTCAGATGCTGTCTTGAGGCTCCAAGGATTTCTTAATTGAGTAGGGTGAGGTCAGGATCTAAAATGATTGAGCAGTAATGATGTGTGCAAAAACATTTTTACTGCTTCAGTTTCCTTTTCTGACATACAGGAAACATCTCTGAGAGAAAGAAGAAAACCTTTAAGGCATCACCAGTGCAAGAGGACAGGATTTTACACTGAACAGTTGAAAGAATAAAGAACATATCTGATGGGAAGATTTACACAAGAGGGCACGGGCAACATTAGTTTAAAATTGTGAAATCAAGATGCTGGGCTTATTTCAGCTCCTTCCTCAAATATGCAGTGCGATCACTTTATCTCTCTTTATTCCTTTATCTTCCAATTAAAATGGAAATGCTTTGTTGCAGGCATTGAACTCCGTACAGTGCCAAATCAAATCAAGACTCAAGCCAGTAATAGGGCAACCGAAAATATTTGGGTAAATATAGTAGGCATGTAAGACACCAGTCAAATTTACTGATTTTAAGCCTCAAATGGTTACTAACCTAAAATAAGAACTAATAGTGATTAATTAAAACTGATTTTACACATCAGTGACAACAGTATTCTGCTAGGTTCACATCAGAAAAACAAGTGTTTACTCTGTGTATTCATGCTGATTTTGATATGACTGATAGTGTATAAACTATTCCATGAATATGTGCAGGAACAGACATACTCCATGAGCCACCATCATCCCTATGCCAGCTTCCTACTACCAGTAGTTTAAATGGTCTTCTTTTCCTCAGGTTTCAGGATTCTTGGTGGCTGCCCTTTGGATTTGATTACTCAGAAATTGAATTAGAATTCTGCTTTTAGTTTAAATCTAGAACTGCATACATTTGAAATAACATTTTCTGTGAAATCTGCAAGTACTACACTTTTCTGATGGATAATGCACTCAATGAATGAAAATATTTGATTTTTTCTTGCAACTTTAAATATCTTGAGGAAAAAACAGTATTAACTGATACCTTCTGAAAATGTAATAGTTAATTTACCTCATAGAATGTATGTCAGGAGACTATAATGTCTCCATATTTACCAGGGTTACTACAGTTTACATGATTTTGCACTGTCCTTTTTACCCAGATTGTACAAGAACTTTTTTATTGCTCCCCCTCCGTGTTTTTTCATCAGCTATTATCTTTTTATATTTTCTATTTCTCTCTTCAGTTCTCCTGTTCATTGCACGACTGATTCTATGCCTTCCTACATCCTTTCCTATTCCAGTGTCTAGGTCCACATCTAGTTCCTCTCTTATCTGCTTTTATTCCTAAGTCCAAGTCCTTTATTTCTCCATATTCTTATAATACTATCAATTCCATCTTGATTTTGCTGATATCTCACAATATCTATTTCCTACTTCACTGCTTGGCCAGCAACTGAAATTTGATTGACTAGCTGGGGACAGATAGAACTGAATTAGCTGTTTTTTAAATCTTTTCGTGGCCAGCTTTTAAAAGTGTACCAAAAAAATGGAGACTGTCAAACTTCAAAACTTGTCAGCAAATTTCAAACTCACTATGTTTAATTTGGTTTGTAAAAATAATCCTACAAATCCTGCCTCCTCTGTATACTAAGACAGTATACCCACAGCCTCACTCCAATTTATTCTGGAGTGCTGAACCAAGGCAGTCAATTTTGAATGTCCCTCTATCTCTCTGAAATCTTTCTTGCTGCTGTAAATTTTCAATATCATTGAAGTTCTGGCATGCTAGTTTATTTATAATTAATACAGAGCACTTAAGTTTTCATTGCAGAACACCCAGGAACCATAGTTTCATGTTATTTGGACGCTGCCTTGCCAACAAAGATTAGGAGTTGAGATTCTGTCAAGCATTGAACTTTTTTATGGGACCTAAGTAACCAGATGATGAAAAGCAGATCTTTCCTTCCAGAGAATAAATCTTCGGTGAATTCTTCAGACCCTTTGAACAGACAAAAAAGTAAAATAAAATCAAGTCTTGTACCACACACTATGTTTATACTGAATTAATACAAAGTAGACAGAAGTTAAATATTTAAGATATGACCCATCCAGTGGGGAAAGCAAGTTTGCATAAACACTATCAGATTTCAAAGAAGTGTTTTTCAATAAGCCACAAAATTAGTATCTGAGAACATTGCTCTGATGAAATTCCCCTCCTAAATGGGACCTTATCCTTCTGAATTTTTGTTTGAGAATTCCTTTCTAAATGATGCCCTACAAACCTGCTTACATTTTTTAAAGAAAAAAATAATGACTTATCTATTATGAGAGGCTTAGGGCAAACAAAGAAGTATGGATAAAACAAAAATGAGTGAATTTTTTTCTCTTCTGTCCTCTGACCTAAACCATTTTTAAGAACTAGACAGGATAAACAATTAGATTTATTTAATGTAACTTTCTAGTGAGATAAGGCAGAATGACAAGTAGAAAGTATCACAAAATTTGGTCCAGAGAAAGGGTGTGCTTCCCTCATTCTCACAGAGAGTTGAGAGTGTGCTGCTTCATTTCCCAGGTTCTGTATCAGCAGAGGGTTGAGTCCATTATTCCTTTCAGAAAAGAGAGAAAACACCAGTTCTCTAGTCAGATTGATTCCCATGGTTTGTCGGGCTCTCAGACACTATCCCTCATTGAGTATGTGAGTTGACTAGAACACCAGCTGATTGCTTTGCATGGCATTCCACTGCAACAGAACAGGAAGACTTTCAGAGCTCCAGACACATCAGAAAATACAGGTGCTGCTCATAAAAATGTTAAAATGAACACAGTGTTCTAGTAACCCTTACTTAACTTGAGTTTTAATTTGGTTAATTTCTGTACTGGGAACTAATTTTTGATGTCATGTGGTGCTTTCCATGGCTAATATGTCACATATTACACAGGCTGTCAGAAAAAATCTGGGGATACTGACTGGGGACATTTGGAACATTTGGCAGTCAGCAAGCATAAGAGGCAGATCAGATTTTTGATATCAGCTTATTAAAGTCATATGTCCTAAAAATCAGCCCAGAGATTGTTATACACAGTGAGGAAAATGTACATTCCTAGCTAAGACAGTTAACACCTCATTAAAAGGAAGCGATTACTTGCTTTTCAGGAGGAAATAATATTGACCAATTAAAGTAAGAACTATGGAAGATCTGATTTATGAGAAGTTTCAGTTCTAAATTTCACTAGAAAAATGTTTACTGTGATCAGGTGGCTGACTAGCCTCATTCACAGTGATAAACAACTTACTTCAATATAGAAGAACTACTTAGAGACTCCTTGTTCAAGTTTTGTTGAAACTAAATGGAACAAAAAAAAATTAGTCTAGAACCCCTAGGAAATAACTGAAACATACTCAAACAGTATTGCATTTTACTATGAGAACATGTGGAGAACAGGTACCTTTTCAGAAGACTCCAAATAGGCAAAGAGTATTGGTCTGCAAAAGGAGAGGCAGGAGAAAGCACAAACAAGGAAATTATAGATAAGCCTTTCAGAGTTCCCAGTAACATATAGATATAGATAATTATATACTAGATGTAGGTAAATATAGAATAGATATAAATAAATATAGACTAGATATACATATAGGTAGATATAAAAATAATTATATTTTTAAAATTACCAACAGCACAACAAACAAAAATCTGTTTTTAAGTCTCTAAAGAAAAAGATAGGAAGTAACAGCCAGCACAGATTTGTCAAGAAGAAATATTAGACCAAACTGATTAGGTTTTTTGAGAAAAGGTAGCTGCTAATGTGTGGGGGAAAAGCAGAGGGCCTCATAACTGTACAGATTCATAGCTATGCTGTTTATAAATTTGGAGAATACTCAGACAGAGTAAAACTATAATTTTCAGAACCCCAAATTTTTTGATTGGAACAAACTGTTCTACTTATTTCTTGCAGATAGAACAGGAAGCAATGGGCTTAAATGACAGCAAGAAAGATATGGGTTGGCAATTGGGAGAAATCTATTCAACTATAGGCATAGCAGAGCACTAATGTACACTGCCAAGGGAGAATGTGCAAACTTCTGCCACTGCAACTTTTCAAGAACTAGTGAGACAAAAATCTGTCAAAAGTAGTTCAGTCATAGCTGATCTTGCCTTTGGGCAACTAGATGTTTTAGATGACCTCTTGGGACTTTATTTACTATGATTCTGTGATTCTCATGTAAACATCACACTATTGACTCAAATTAAATTAATGTCTAGAAACTTATATAATCATGGAGGAAAAAAAAGAAAAATAAAACTTGCATTTAACATAAAGAAATGTTACATGTGAAGGTTTTTGTTGTTTTACAAAAATCATAAGTTTGGGGAATGCCCAAACGAAGACATAGCTGCATGATGAACTTCTGCCTCCGTCTGCTGGCTTCAGTTGCATTTCACAGAACATTTAGCTACTTACTTTTTGAACTATCCACACTGGGGGAAACATGTAGTGTTCTAGGTATAGCAGAATTTTCAGGTCAAATGGTTTGGTATCTGGAGAATTGTCCAGAAGTAAAGATTTAAGCTAAATCATTTGTTTACTGACAGTCCTTCAGAATACATTCCACGACCCTCAATGTCCTAAACTACCACTAGGTTTGCTTGCAGGATAGGAGAAGACACCCAGAAGGACTATCTAGAGTGCAGCATGGACAAGCACAACATGACAGTGTCATGGCACCTCACACAGGCTTGGCCAAGCCGGTTACTCCGTTCTGGGAGCTGAGCTTGCTTTAGCAATGTTGTTAAGAGCATGAGAAGTCTGAGAAAGCCTGCAAAAGCATTGTATTCTACAATATAGAGGCTGTTAGCTGACACTGTACACCGAACAGCGAGGATCTCCTCCATCATTGCTCTGCTCCAAAGCCTTGATTTAATCCTCCTTACTTAAAGCACTTACCTGAGGCACACAGAATAAAGTTTAAGTATCTTAATCTCTATTTTCCCACTCAGTAAGACTAAAAGATTCAGGAAATTGATGTTACGCTCCCTTTTGACTACAGAGAGAGCTTAGGCAGGCCAAGTCCCTGTCCCATTCAAGCACATCAGTTAAGTGTCTTAAGGTAGGAGTGATGAAGCTAAAGTTCTTAGCCACGTTACCTGCCTAAGTCAAGAGAGATGAATTAGGGCTAAGCCCTCAACACTTGCAGGATAACTTTGCCATGTGCAGATCAATTGGATATTCCATAGAAGAGTACAAAGACTCTTATATACACTCAAAACCACTGTCCTGTTTCCCTGATCTTAGAAATGCAAGATAGGAGTTCTCTGAAGCAAGCAAATGGCACTAAAAATATTAAGAGTTCTTTATAGTCACAGTGAGATATGAAGATGCGGGGAGTAAGGAAAGTTGAAGGCATTGTCATGATCTTTACTACTGGATTGCATTTTCTGCAGGAGTGTCTTTCTGTTAAAGACCACCGCACCTATAAGGCTGATCCTATTTTTTCCTTTCTTGAGAAGAAACAATTGTGTGCAGAGAGAGAGTTCTTTTTCATGTGCAATTCTCAGGAGGGAATTGGGCCTTATAGGAGGAAGTACTGAACATCTTGAGAAAGCTGCAGCTGCCTTTTGCAGACTAAAGAGGCACATACCATTCAGGCTGTGTTTGTGCATTTAGTAAACTGAACACTACCGGAACTGAAACAAACTTCAGAAACTGTGGGTGGTCAGGAATCATTATGGCGGATGTCTGAAAAAGAGAGGTTATCATAAACTAAAGCGTGTGTGCACTTTTTGCACATCTCTGTACAGATAGACATACAATTATTCACTAGAGCATGTGGTACTAACTGTGAAATAGAGACAGGTGAATCCAATTTTAGTAGGGGACAAAAATGTATTCTCCATTAAACAGAAATTCAACTGCTGATGGTGACAGCTAGAGACCACTTTAGGTTAACTGAGCACAGTGGCATTATGGCTGCTCTGTGGGTATTTTAAAACACAATCTAACTATGAAAAAAACCAGGCAGAATTACTAGGAGGCAGTGAAGTGCTTGGGTGGCTGAGTTCATAGTGAACACATAACAGTGTCTAAAGGCATCTAAGTTTCTTAATTTCCAGTGCATCACAAAAGTTAATATAATTGCAAATAGAACTCCTTGTAAGTCTCATCTTTTCTTATGGTCTGGTAATTTTCCAATATTGCACCTTTAAAGTACAGAGGTAAAATGTGATAATCCCAGTTGGATTCAAAATCTAATTATTACAGTGAAGGAGCACAAAATAAAACAAAAGCACCAAATTCCTCACCAAGTGAACAAGGATGTTACAGCTTCAGGTTCATATCAACACAGGGAGTCAAAAAAAGAAAAATGCTTATAATGACATCTACTATGTAAACTAGTTTTACACAGTGCTTGTCAGGCTGTGCCTAGAATACTGCGTCTTGTTTTTGCCCCCACAAGTGAAAAAAATATGCAGACTGGAGAGGGTCCAAAGGAGGGCCACAAAGATGATCAGAGGGCTGGAGAACATGTCCTGTGGGGAAAGACTGTGAAGGAGCTTGGTTTTTTCTGCCTGAAGGAAAGGCTTGGTGGGGAACTCATCACAGTATTCCACTACTTTAAGGATGACTACAAAGATGACAAAAGCTCTCCCTTCGCAAGGAACTACATGACGAAGACAAAGGGCAATAGGTAAGAGCTGCATGGGGGGATGTTTCATTTGGCGGTAAGAAAGGAATTTTTTACAATGAAAAAATCATTGACTGGAACCAGTGGATGTGATGAACCGCATCTCAGAATGTTTTCAAAATTCAATTGAACAGTGTGCTAGATAACCTTATCTAGGCTTCCTTTACCACAAAAAGATGGGATGATCTATCAAGGTCCTTTCCAACCTATGCTGTTTTTATGACTGATTCTACAAACACAATGAAAGCACAGGTCTGTTTCTCCTCTTTTAATGTCTTCGTATATTGCTTTTATTCTTAACAGCAAATGATTCACAGCTTTCTATCAGAAGAAAATTGTCTGTTGCCTCAAAAGAATATGCATGACAAATGCTTTATGGCAGGAGCAAGGCTCACATGGGCTGAGTATTCCAACTCTGACTGCAGGACCTCATGTTTACCTTTTTACTACCTTTTTGTCCATCATCATGTTAGTCTACAGTGATTTCCTGTGTATTGTGACTTATATATAGATCATTTACACTGAAGGACAGGCTCAAAACTTATTCAGACTGCTGGTAGCTGCCTGCTCCAAAATTTTCAAATCTGCTTTGGAGTTGCAGATGTAGTTGAAATCTGAGCCATTATCTCTGCATTGGAATGCAGTGTTCTCCATTAAAGAAAAAAAAATGTAATGGTCCCAGAAATGAGCTGATAAGCATTCAGCTGATGAGAAGGTAAATAGCCACGCTCTACTTCGAATCCCATGGCTCAATCCCTTTAGTATGTACTTTGGTGTCCGACTTCAGCTCAAGGAAACATTTTTCCTACCTTCTATTTTTTGCATAATGGTTCCCAGGTGTGAGCAATTGCCAGGGAAGATAGGTTGCCCTTACACAAAATGGTTTAATGCTTCATAGCCCACTGCTAAGGAGCAGGATCCTAAGAAAGAAAAACGATCTGAGACTTTGACATCTGTTTCAAAGACTACACATATGCTGAAATGTTGGGAGGTGAGAACCTTCTGGACTGGTGTCTAGGCTTTCCTTCCAGTCTCATGAATGCTTAAGGAAACATGAATGCTTAAGGAGAGTGTTAGAGGGGATCTTGGCATGTAAGATTTTTTAACGTTCAGTTCTTAAAGCTCCTCTGCAGCTGAAGTCCAACCTTGGCAGTGTTTTCTTGTTGCTGCTTACTGCTTGCTCATGAACAGCATGATTTTAATAGGACTGGGCAGTTAGGCTCCCAGAAAATCCATGCCTAAATTCCTTTGAGGTATGCATGGTAAATTTTCCTTTTGCCTTCAGTGCAATGGACCTTTATAAAGTGCATCTGACTATTCACAAAAACTATTGAGAAAAGTGAAAAAGCAAAGATGTTTCCCTGCTTTATTCTGGTGGCTTAAGTTTATATAATTGAACACAGGATGCAAGCATACCTTTTTATATATGTCCTGTTGAAGAGAGGTACTTTTGACAGCTCAAGCCTTCCTAGACTTCTTTAATTTAAAAAAAAAACAAAACCACAAAGACTTTGATATAAATTTAATAGTATACATTCTTTCTAGAGAGCAGCCTTACAGAGCATAAGTATATACAATGTGTTTCCCAGGTCATCTCTTGCCTTGTCAGAATTTAATGGTAGGTGGTATTTAGAAATTACTCTGATCATTCTAAGTAGACTGAAAATGACTATGAGGAAGTTGCAAAATATTTTGTAATAAACTTGGTATAAACTGAGAGATCACTGATATAATCAAAGAAAAGAACTGAATCTGAAGACTCCAGATTTGCCTTTTTTACATACATTGGTCAGTGTATATTTTTGGTCAGTGTATGTAACATTATCTTCTATATTTCTATGTTATTGAGAAATGATAAAAGAGTGTTTAAACCATTATAACATATTGATACTAAAATAAGTAAAGAGTACATTATGCAAAGGAAAAGAAATATGTAGCTATTTACCAGAAAAATTGCCATATAATCAGTGAATGGAAAATCATAAAGAAAAGATTGAAAATTATGCTTTCTAATCTGCAATGACTTCTTAGAGAAATAACTTTAGAGAATAGTTCAGTGATTTTTTAAATACAAAATACAATGAGGTAAGCAAATCCATCACCTAGTGTTCTTTGCTTTTATTTAAAAAAACTGAATATTTTCTTTTAATTCTCTCCCCATATCTGAGAAATTTTCTTTACTTTTTCCCCCCCGGGTTGTTTTCTTTTTTCTTTGTTGTTTTTGCTGCTTTATGTTTGCACAGCCTGCTCTGCCGAACATGGATGTTCCCTGAGGGAACTGCAGTTCATGAAGAGCCCATGCTGGAGCATGAAGGACTGCAGTCCATGGAATGTCCCACACTGGAGTGAGGGAAAAGCATGAGGTGGAAGGAGAGACAGAGGAGCTGTTATGGATTGACTGCAGCCCCTCATTCCTCATCCCCCTGTGCTACTCAGGAAAGTGAAGGTAGAGCAGTTGGTGATGAGGGAATGAGGTTGAACTGGGGAAGGACAGAGACGGGCTTTAGTTCTTGTCTGTTTTTCAGTTTTTGTCTGTTCATGTCTGTTTCTCACCACCCAATTCTAAATTAACTGGAAATGGATTAATTTTCCACAGATTGAATCTATTTTTATCATGACAGCAACTTGCTAAGTGACCTCCCCATCTTTACCTTGACCCACCAACTATTCTATCTTATTTTCTCCTCCTGTCCTGTTCAGGAAGGGGAGTGAAAGAGCAGCTAGGTGTGCATCTGGCAGCTGGCCAAGGTCAAGCCACTACAGATTCTCTCACTCTCTGGAGCATACAGAAAAACTTGGAATCTGTTTTTTATTTAGCAGTCAAATAATATTCTGAGTTTGAAATACTTTTTTCAATGTGATACCTAATGCATGTTTCTCCCCTTTAGGCTGTGGGAAAATACTTGAACAAGATTGGCCTGCCATTTTATCTAACATACATGGAGTAAAATTATATCCATAAGCTGATGTCATACATGTGAACTTTCTTAAAAATAAAAATGTTAACCTATGTGGATACATTTCTAAAAGATTTCCCCAGTTTTGGTAAGAGAGGGTATTTTAGCCCACAGAGAGGGTATTTTAGCCCACAGAGCTCAGCCCCTAATGTATATGTCACTGAAGCAGAATGTAAGGCCAGCTTGAAAGACAACAAAAAAAATTATTTGAGTAAGAATGGAAAATACAGATCTAATTAGAGCAACAATGAATAACTGATCTCTGGGCCAAGTGATTCAGAGAGAAAAAAAGATACTCCTTTTAAAACACAGTGACACGGTAATTGCTTCTGAGTGTAATACTGTGGTCAAGACAAAGATCACGTGTCCCAAATTGTGACACATAGCAGAAAATTAGGAAACTATCCTAATCCGAACTCATCAGGTATGGACATGATTACTGAAAATGCTAAAGAGTAACATGAAAAAGTGGTGACTTTCTGATGAGACAAACCCAATCATTGAGCATGCTGCTGCCTGGTTGACTTGGGCTTTGGACCTATTTCTCTTTTGTTCCAGTTTCAAACTCTTCTGTTTGGAAATACTAAATGGTCTGTATTCATTAATCAAGGATGGCAGCTCCATAGTCAGCTAACCATACCATCCACTGACACTTATTTGTTCATTTATTACTTATTTTACTGAGTGCCTTGTGTAGCTCAGCTATTGAATGTACAGGTTTCAACAGTATAAGTTCAAAGTGTTATGTCTGTGCGAGTGTCAGAGAGAATTATGTATCTATTTGTTATTCAGAGGCTTCTCTGAGGATTAGCAACGCTGTATTGGCTTCAACCCATGCGCTTCTGCAGCAATATTTCCTGTCCATTTGGCTTTGGAGGAACATTTTCTATCACTGTTTTGGGCATTGTGTAATAGAGAAATCTGCACAGTTCTGCAGGCCAGATTCAGACACACAGAGCCATGCCCAGTTGCATCTTTTTTTTCCCAGTATAATATGACAGAGAAAAGATGTTTCTAAGTAAATCCATCACCATCTAACACTGATTTATAAAATTTTTAAAAATATTTATGTTTAGAAAGTAATACACTGAATTAATGTATTTAGTAGAACAATAATAGTGATCAAATGTTTTATGTAAAAGAATTACCAAAAATTAGAAAACTTTAACTCTGAAAATTTGAATGCTTCTGTGGCTAGTAATGGCAGAAACCAATAGGTGCGATGATTATACAATTAAAAAAAATACAGGCACATTTTTTTGGCTTCTTTTCCAGAAGTGATTATTTTAAGGGCCAAGTTCTTAAAGAGGCTACTCAGTAGGTGCTAAAAATTCAGGGCCCAGCTACAAACACAGAGACAGGCAGTGCTTCGACAGAAGGAACTGTGGTACCAAAGATGAAGTAGACAGATAGGGTTTGATTATTTACCTGGCTTGAGTTAACAAGTGACCCTTTGGGTGGAAAATACAGCTAAAAGCAAAAATATTTGTACATTTGGGGTATTTCCATTGAAAATATATAGTCCAGTTTATAAATCGAAAGGGTGATTTTCAAGCTGAGAAAACTGATAATATTAAAAGTTTTGTTCTTCTGGGAAAGTTTATCAATAACACTGCAAATATTTTTAGGAAAAGACATTCAGTAAAAGAAAAAGAGTACTTGTGATGTTGTGTGGCACAATGTATTAAATGAGCCTCAATGAGACATTGAATCTCAGATGGAAAGTACATATTTCTATGAGTTAGAACTGTATATTTATGAGGATTTTTTAAATTTATATACATTTACGGTTTAATTTTTTTTAATTTTTTCCCGTGTTTGTGAGAAGCAGAGTAAGCTTCTCTTGGAGTGACCCTGTTGCTGCTAATCACCTGGGCCATGGCTCTTGTGAAGTCAGAATCAATGCTCTTCAAGAAAATTAAAAATCATGGTTTCTTGAAGAGGCCAATTAATGTTTCCATGCCATAAAGAGAATCTAGAGACAAAGGCTGTGCCAAATATTCAGTTTCAGGTATTTGAAACTTGCCCTTCACTCAGAAAAAGAGTTTGGGATCTGTACTCTGCTGCAAGAATTTCATGCTCCCTGGTATTTTCCACATAAAAAAACCCATCTCAGATAAAGTAAATCCATTACATAATATTAACTTTGCATTTGTTTACCCAATGTCCTGTTTGATAGATGAAGGAGAGAAAGCTCAATTTGCTTGCAAAAAAAAGAAAAAGGTTGATAACATTATAAAGACTAAATACTCCATTTCAGTGCTTTATAGACAAGTAGAGAAACACATTAGAATATTATTAGAGATATTAATTATTTTGTCACTTTGACACATAGCATAGACCACCTTGCACTTACACGTATTGATCAAAGTTTTCAGGTCACTGGTTTATAGAAGTAAAAAAAATCACTAACTGCAAAGTTATGTCATCTTTCTTTTCTTTATTTTATCCCATATTTATGTGAATATAAGTCCCTGAAGATAGTTACCATAATAAAATATATGAAAGGAATATGACTAAAGCTAAAGTTACCTTTAGATAGACTTGGGCATGGCTAAAAGCACTTGAAATAAATACTCTGGCTATCATGTCTTCAGTGGAAATTCTGCATTTCCTTAGAGGGTTTTTCTTACTTCTAGCTTAGCATTACTAGAAGTAAGAACCAAACATTTCTTTATTAGATTGCATTTCTGTTACTAACAAGGAGCAGTGATACAAACGTGATTTCTGAAAAGTAAGGAAGATGCTATGGAAAACTGAATTTGGATTTTGAGTTGATTAACTTAACTAGAAAGAAGCACACCAAGTAGCGGAAAAGTAATCTCTTTATTTGGACAAATCTTGAAAAAATAATGGAAATTATTGGTATTGACCTTCAAAAATCTGTCATTTTTACTCCTGGTGAGGCAGCAAAATATTGAGGAAAGAATTCTATACCTAACCAAGCAAATGACTCCTTCAGTAAGAGAGGAAGAATAAATAGGAAGTCTATAAGGACTGTAATAAGACAGATCATCAATGAAAACTATATCAGAGGAGCTTTAAATCTTGCAAAGGGTGTTTTAACAAGAAAAAGCTACTTCAGCTATATAAATGGGGGAAGAGCAAGAAAACAAAAGTGGGGTCAATATTCAATGGGGATATGTGGGAGATTAAAAGTGACCTGGGAATTGCCCTCAAATAAATAAACTTTTTTTTTGTCCCAGTTTTCAGTAGAATAAAGGTGTCTGGTAAAGTTTGTCCCATAGAGATCGTTCCCACTGACACAAAGACTTTCTTTCCTCCAGTAAATAAGAAAAATAAGTGTGGCAATTATAATGCTGTTGCTTATTCAAATTTATAACTATTTTTGGCAACACATTAAGCTAATTTAAATTCAAGCAAATTCAGTTTCACCCATTGTTAATAGCCTGGGATTACTGTAGCTGTTGAGAATTCATAGGTGGCAAGACTCTCCAAATTCACCCTGTTTCTTTTTGAGTGTATTATTCCTCACTTCTAAATCAGTGAAAATATTAATCAGGCTTTCCAACTGAATGAGTTTTAATTCCTTAGTTTCCTGGGCCCTTAAAAGTCAAGTTAAAAAAAGGCCAAGCAGGCTGCTAAATGGGTGATTTGAAACTTTTCTCTTTTCCCCATAGGATGTGAAAAGGTATATGGTAGGACAGTCGTTTTCTTTGTGCTCAATATGTTCAGCAGTATAAAAGCAAAGCCCCCCAAGAGCTGGAGCGTACTCTCTAAAGCATACAACTTCTTTTGCAAAAATACTAGTTCATGTTCTACTAAGATCATTAGTTATTCTTTCAGTTGTTACAGAGTCCTCCGAAAAATGAAACCAAAGCAAAAAACCAAACAATCCTAACACAGAGGAGTGATTATAGCCCAGCAGATAATATGACAAAGACACAAACTTCTATACAGGCAGTGTAAGTGTATGCATACATTTTTCATATTTTAGAAGCATCTGGATTAAAAAAAATACAGTAGGTCCTTGTTGCATTTTTTCATGTTTCTTTCAAAAGGGGCAGTTTGTGAAACAAGAATTTGGATCTGAAAATTACCTATCTAATATTGAAAGAGAAACCAAAAACCATTTCGACTTTCTGAGTGCTTTTTAAACATTTAAGGAGGAAGTAGTTATTTTCATTTCTATGCAGAAAAAAATCACATATGCAAAATCCAGAAAGAATGGATTTTTTCTTTTCTCATCTATCACTGTGGGAAAATGAACCACAGCATTTTTAGCCAACACTCAACAATAAGCAAACCATGAACACAAATTCCAAAGGAAACTATAACTGAGGAGATGGAAGAAGTGAAAAATGGCATAAAACTAGTGAAAGTTTTTTAGTGGTATATTTTATTAGACCTTTTTAAAAGAAACCCTAATTAATTTTAAGATAGACTTAGGAAATAAAGGAAATAAATGAAGCAGTTGCCTATGATTGCAGTTAATTGCCCTTGATAACCCAGACAACCCTTTCCACCTCAATTTACCAAAGACATGACTTATTTCAGGTAGGGTTATTGAATCAACTAGTCACCACAACTTCCCATGGAGATTATTTCACTTGCTTCACCCAAGCAACTCTTCAAAAATGTCTGCATCATGGCAAGGAAGTGAAGAAATAAGATCTGGCATCAGGTGAGTTCCCCAACTCAGTCACGTAAGCTACTGTCTTACTTGTTGTTAAAGATCCAATACCATACAGAGTTAATTTCTTCTGAATTGCTGAGTTCTCTGATAACCCACTGACTTCAGTGCAAGTTGAAGATAGTATTTGAAAGTCCATACAAGAGCAATCTAAGTCCTCAGTGCATCACTTAGTGACATAAATGCGTAGGTTTTTTGAGATAGCCAGCCTTTCTAACACCTCCTATCCAAATCCCTGTAAATTCCACCTGGTCTTTACATCTTTCTGAGCTATACTAAATTCCCAGAATGATTTAAGGTGAAACCCTCTAGTAGGATGAACAAATGTCATGACTCTTTTTGTAGAAGCTGCAGTTAATCCAAGTTTTCTCATACAAAATTTGTTCTTCTGCGACAAGACCCTTTTCTATTTGCTGCTGGATTGCTGCTTTTAAGCCCAAAAGTAAATAAATCTTTATAGAGCTGTCTAGATGCAGTACTGCTAGTGAAAGGTCTTTGGAAACTAAGTACTTATTATTGTAGTACTTAGTTACAGTAGTACTTAGTAGCAGCAGTATTATTATTAATAATAATAATATTGTTAGGTTTGTGAGGTAGGTTGGAAAAAAATCACATCCAGCATATCCAGCATTTATTTATCTTCTAGGGAAATAAGATAAATAGGTAAGTGGCCTATCGTATTATGCAATGTGATATTCCTCTAACAGAGAACACAAAAGAAGAATGTCTAGTAAAACCTGCCCATAAAGAAGACAACATTTACTGGTTGATTCCACTTGGCAGAAGGAAGCAGTGAGGTTGAGAAGTGTCTGCACACCACGGGTGGGAAGATGCTGAGGCATTTTATGCCCCCATAGCCTTGGATCTCATCTAATGTTTTGACTCCAGGGTAATTTTTGTATTCCTCAGAAGCTGGAGTCCCCCAGAAGTAGACTGGAATAAGTGTCTGATGCCTCATTCCCCACCAATTAGTGGAAAGCAGAGCTTGCTCCCGGCTGAGCCATGGGATGAGGAGAAAGGGGAGTCCCTTGGCTCCCTCCGTGGACAACTGTTGCCCTACTTTCACTTCACTGCTGAGACAGGGACAGTGCCCTTGTCTCCCTCTAAATTGCAGTTCCTGAAGTTAAGTGATCATTTATTTTAAAAATAGAAAGTATCAGTAAAGTTCTCGAGCTCCTGCTGTGGACCAAAATGGAAAGACATAAACTCTGATAGTTCAGTATGCAATCTAACTTTTTCTAAAAAAATCACTATTATTTTTAAAAGTCATGGCTTTTTTTGGGGAGAGATGAGGGAAGAAGGCAGAACTGAGAACAAGAAAGATTGATTTTGTGGGTTTTTTTAAAACAATCTGGTTTGGGCATTTCTCAGCTGTGCTCTAGAAGACCAAGATGTATTCATGAAGCTTCCTCTTGCATTTTGTGGCTTTGTATGTAAAGATTAGAACTATAAATGAAGAATCATTTTTCCTACTGTTAACTGCCTGTATAATGCAAAATAGAGGAACAGCTTTCTCCTCATCTTGCTTGCAAAATCAAAGTTCATGATAAAAATTTTCCCTTATGTATCTAGAAAAATCTTTAAAAGATAAGTTAAACCCATCATTTCAGTTGTTCCCTAATGTGCAGTTAATAATTATCCGATAAGGTGGTTTTTTCCAGTGCTATTAGTTTGTTTGAATACAGTGTTTCAAGAGCCACAGATATTTTTCTCTATGTTGACACATTAGCACCAAAATGCCTTCTTTAAAAGGCCTTTTACAAAAGCCAAAAAACCCCCAGAATTATCTATCTGCAAACAGCAAAAACACATAATTAAGAGGGAGTATGGATATGTCAAAGCAAATATTTTGTGGCTATGACAGATCTTAAAAAATAATTAGAAATATGACTAGAAAGAAGGAAATTATTTTGTAATGATCAAAAATAAAACTGGCAATATCAAAAACTCTGAAGTTCATATTTATTTATTTATTAACATAAGAAGAAAATTAACAGAATTCTTTATTTGTATTTCTTATGAAAATTTCCATAAGGTTTCTTTTAGTCTTTTCATTCAAAGAAACATTGAAAATAATCTGGGAGTGAGCAGATTTAAAAAAAAAACCTACCAAACAATAGATATAGGGATTCAAGACTTTAGAACCTCATCCTCTGTAATACAAGAAACCTTTTAGGACTGCTGACCCCACAAGTTTTTTGATTATATAGGTAGGAAAAAAACAAATAAAGCTTTCTGATGTGTCTGAAGACTTGTGTGCAGCCTGTTTTCAGCCAGTGGCTGAATGCTGGACATAGAAATATGACTGCAATGAAATGACTTTTGATTATACAATATCCTCCCTAAAACAATGCCTCTTCTGTTAATATTTTGCATTCACATCTGTATTTTTGGAACATTTCTAGCAGTCTAACAGGCAAGCCTGACAATTGCAATACTTTTAAGGCCAAGGTTTCTCGAGAGGTAAAAAAAAGACAAGACTTCAAAGATGTCAGAAGCCAGTTCAGACACCTGATAGCTTTACTGAGGCAAATGCAAACATTTTAGGACAACAGTGAGCCATTTAGTGTCTGTGATATATCACTATTCACTCTTCTGAAGCTGCAGATTAATATAAAATCAAATCAATTCTTCAGAAAAATTTTATAAGTAATCTGGTATTTGCAGAGCAAGTCTCAAAGGAAATGAATTGCTCTGTTTTTTACTTGTCTGTATTTATATACTGCAGAAGAAAAGTAAAACAGAATATACCAATAAATACCGTTTCTTAAACCAAAATAATATTACTGTTTATCCATCTTTGTGTGCTTAAAGAGACTGGGAAGAAGTTTTTTTATCAAAATATATTAAATGTGCAAATGAATCTCGACAATATAATACACTCAACTTTGAAAAGTATGTGCAATCCTTGGAGCTTTGAGAGCTTTGGATAACTCTGTATAGTTATGACAGTGTATATGAATAACTTTTTATTTAAATTAGTAACAGTATCTGTCATAGAATCAAACAAAACAACTTTTAAGCCAAAACTTTTACCTGCAAGTATGATCACATTCAACCCTCAGAAGGCAAGGAAAACAAGCATCTTTTCAGGCCTAAACATATGAGCACTCAAAAACTTTGGTTTTTTGGGGTGAAAAAATGAAATAATTTTCTACTACAATGTAGCTGAGTGAACATCCAAAAAAGCAGGACTTCTGCAAGGCAACTTACCTTTTACACTGAATAATTGATCTGCCTGTCAAAGTACAACAGAAAGCGTGACCTGTATCCCTAACTATTGGGAAATGCATGCCTCATTTTAAACCCGTCCTATGGCAGGTGCAGTACATATGACCTAAAGGAATATTTACATATACCCATGACTGCATAGTACACAAGTGTTTATAAAACTGTTATCACCTGTGAAGCCATTCTGCTGGCATTTACTTCTATTAAATGAAAATATGGCACAGAATGGCCAGTTTATCTCTTGCACACCTAAAGTTTATAACAAGGCTGATGGAGAAGGAAGCTGTGATTAGACACTGAGCAGCAGAATCTGAGCCAAAAACATTGAACTTTTTTTGCAATATTAACTTTCCAATAGAAAGGGAGACTTCTTTAGAAATGCAGTATTTCCATTACAGTTGCGTGAAAACTTACGTCTCTGAAATTGCTTTGTGAGTGACCTTTCTTGGACTTCGTAGGAAACCATAAACGTTGCACATCATAGGCTAAAAAACTCTCTTGCAATGAAATTAACTAACATATGTAGTTCTTTAACTGTGGAATTTAGCTAAGAAACAGATATAAGAAATAGAATTAGTTTCCTCACTAAGTTCTATATAATCAAACTATTAAAGTCCATTTGATTTAAGACTAATAGGAATTTTGAATTTAGAGAAAAAGCCCTCAAAGATTCACCTAGTTTTTCTGCTATTGGACTATCTGTATGAAATAACTATAATAATAAAATATTAATGTTTCAAATGTGAAGTCTGTTTGCAAAGATTATCTCTGTTCCTAGCAGAAATGGTGATTTGTTCATGTTCACAGTGGTTGTCAGAAAATAGACATACATGAATATTTTAGAGACCATCCTGCTACAGAACATAACCCTGTTCCTCTTATTCTAGCCAAAAAACAAAGTTGGCTTATACACTGTGATATTTTTGCATTTTTTCTTAAAGTAATAAGATATTGTAAGAGAACTATTTTATTCTTTCTCAACTTTGCTGAAAGTAATGGACCTCCTTCCTAGCCTGAACTGTCAGAAAAAATTTGAGACTTTAGATATTTGTCATTGAGAGGTTATTGTTTAACTAACACTTACTCCTACATGAGGAACTGTTCTTTTGTGTTTAAGTTACTGTTGCAAGTTGTAATGTAAAATCCCACATCCATTAAAGTAAACCTGTATTTTTCCAGCAGCTTTGCACACAGATCACTCTTACTGTTGTATTGCATGAGGCAGATGAACTAGTAGGTGTCAGAATTACTCTGCAATGACGATATCTTGCTTGCTAACCTAACCTTTCAGTTACCTTGCAGCGGAAATGTAGGATTTAGACAAAGTGTTAGAACAATATGAGAGTTTAAATCTAAATCTCAGAGTATAAATACATTGAGTCTTGAATATTTGAATTATAGTAAACAGACACTTCAATGTCCACTACAACACTGCCTGTGTTGTTAGTGTGTCATAGTAAATTTTGCATCAAATGATTATTTCCTGAGATCAGATGTGCAAATCTGATGCTCTTTGAGGATGGATTGAACCCTGGCTTTAATGGCAACCAATTGTCAAGATCCCAAATTGTCTCATTATAAGATCTTTCCTCTATTTTAATTCACTGTAATGAGCAACATTTGGAACCATGGAAACCATGGATTCCATACAAGAAGAGTCTTGATGTCCCTCTTTTGAGCAAAACACAACACTTGGGCAAAATTCACACATTATATTCTTGTAATATTTTACAGTCTTAGACATTTTGCTAATGAGAAAAAAAGTATATAAACAATAGAAAATAGTTATTTGTGTTGAAATATATACAAGAAGTTAAATGCACCGTGGCTAGGTGTAGAAATATCCCTACATACTGACCAGACAAGGACCTAGCATTCTTGATTCTGGTTAGGACATTAATAGACATTGCCAATTCATAATGTGTTTGCATTTGTGAGGATCAGTTTGAAAACAGAAATAGGATTCCACCTCCGATTACAAGTAATTGTTGTTTCTTCTCCTTTACTCTGCCATTCCTTGGTTTCTTTTTAAATGCATAAACATATCTTCTAAAAACGTGTCTTTTAACTTCTTCCCTTTTGCTTGAGGGTAAAAAGATGTTTAAGGAAACACTGGCTGCATGAAAACACCAGGAAAGTACACTATAATTTCTTCCCTTCCATCACTGTGGAGCAGATTCTTGATTATTTCACACGCCAGTTCTCATTACTGTTTCCAGTGCCGTGTCCCTTTCCTTAGAAGCTGGAAAAATTTCTTGCAGCTAACTGCAATTGTGCTCGTGATATTACTGATCACATGGCTCCTGTTTCAGACCAAGGATACATGCAGAAGCAAGCTAAAATGCTGTAAACCTTTTCATATCCATAAGGGAACAGTAGCTCATGGAAAAATATAGGCTTGGAGGGATCTCCAGAGGTCATCTGCTATAACTTTCTCTTGAAAAGAAGGGCTTATTCAGGGTCTTATCAAATTAAGTCTTGAATATTTGCAACAGGGAGGTTCCTTTGGGCAACTTATCCTAATTCTCAGTTGTTCCCATTGTGAAGAACTTATTCTTATACACAAACTGAATTTACCCAGAAGCAGTTTCTGCCCATTTTCTTTTCTCCTGTTGCCAGATGTCCTCATAATGAAGGTATCTCCATCTTCTCTGAAACTATCTTACATACTGAAAAACTGATGTGAAGAGGTCCACCTGAGCTTTCCTGTCACACACTTGAACTCTTCAACCTTTCTTTATATGTCAAGTTTTCAATCCTCTCAGTACCTTGCTGATCCTCTGCTGGACTTTCTCCAATTTTTCTCATTTGAACTAGGGAGATCAAAACTGGATAAGGTATTTCAGGTGTAGCCTAACGAGTAGTAATTATATCTCTAGGAACAGAATTAACTTACAAAGAATTAATCTTTTTTGGGGGTGGTTGTTTTTTTAATTTAATTTAATTTTTATTTTATCATATTCTATTTTTTGAAATCTGAGGATTAGCATAGCAACTGATCAGAAAAAGTAGATCCATTTGCAAATAGCAGGCAGTTAAACATTCTCATTCATACAATAACTTTAGTACAGTTTTTCTTTTCTTCTTAGTTATAGATAGATAAAAAGAGAAAAGCCATAAGATAAAAAAGGAGAAAGATCTATTTCAAATTAATGCAGTAACTCTTGGCCAGTAAACATTTATCCACATCTATTTCAAGTGAAGTTCTAATAGCAGTTGCTATTCAGCATTTTTACTCAAATCTGGAGAATGACAGTCAGGTCAAAAAGGGAATCATGTAATACGGATCCTGAAATATATTGCTGGAATATACCATGTGAAACATATAGTGTGGAAAAGTTTAGCGATCATATGAGTGTGACTGTGTACAGACATTTTTGTGTACATAAATACATATAAATGATACACATATAAAATGATGTTGTAAGTAAGAAATTTGCAGATTGAAAATGTCACGTTTAACTGTTTCTATGACTGTAGGAATAGTTAATTAGCATGAACATAAATATACATCTAATAAGATAGTCACTGACCAGCTCACTTCTTCCTTTTATGCCTTCCTAAATTTTTTCTTGTTTTGTCTTTCCTTTGCTGTTGGTGCCCATCTTTCACAGCATATACAATATAGAAGAAGAACCTGTCATAGAAATATACTGAAGAACAGCAGGATTTTTCTGCTTTTCAGCTATAAAAAAAGGCTTTTACTTCAGCGAATTCTGGCATGTTAATCTGAAGGAGTGAGGAAGTGAAATTTGTGCTGCTGATTGAGTTAGAGGTGCCCTTTCCTAAGATGAACTACTTGTTGTTTTTTTTTTAGATTGGATAAACACAAAAACATGTGAAACTCTTTCTTCTTGATATCCTTTGATAATGAAGTCAGAAGAGAGCTTTATTACTTTCTCTTCAAGAGATTGACTACCTTGTTAAATAGAGCTTTGCCTGTCCAAGCTGCAGTGAGAGGTTAATGTGCATGTTCCTATGCTCCTCTCTCCTATATTCATTGGTTTTTCAGCTTCTATGTTTCATAATCTCTCAGTATGGGTTCTTAGCAATATTTTTGTAAGACAGTCTTGCATAGAGAAATTGTTTCTAGCAAAAAACTACATTGATGATTGTCTCCTAATGACCTCCAAGAATTTCCTTCAACCTTCCTGTTTACAAGGCTGCTGTCTTATGTCAAAATCCCCATTATTTACCCTGACACTAACAATTTCAGGAAGATATATTCTTCTGGATGTTTCTGGACTGGATTTTCAGTTTCACTTGCAGATCTGTATAGGGTAATGAGATGCCAGCGACCAGTAAGTATTTTCAATTTGAGGAGTTCTCATATTTCCAGGAGATGAGTTTTCATGTTTCGGAATGTAATCCAGAAAGCACTGTGTGGAAAACATTCAAAGGGAACTGCTATCCGACCTGTAAATGAATAACTTGTATGAATTTAAGCAAGCGCTGTAAGTTTTGCAAAACTCTATTAGAGAATTTCCCAATAAACGAAGACATTTGCTGAGTACCAAAGCTTTCTGCTTAAGAGGTCTCTTCTCTAATTTCCTCTATCTGTTACCTAACTGAGAAGATAGGAGACAGAAAGCAACATTTGCTTTAGTTTATTGCTTTGGCTCAGGGATTCTCATATTGCCACTGAGAACAGCAGGTACCAATTTCCAATGGAAAAGAGCAGCTACTAGACTAGACAACCCTCATTTACTTACACACTGTGCAATCCTTCTTGGGAATATTATAAACTGTAGACCCTTTCTCATTTGTCCTTGTTTTAGCTGACATTGTCATTCATGACTATACTGTGAGTGTAAATGATGATCTAATGTCACTTCTATAATTACTTGGCACCCTGAGTAAACTGTAATCCCCCTGGGTCAATAACTGCTCTCAGTTTGACATTCAATAAACAAGGTTTGGAGAATTGCTGCAGTTTCACCTTTTTTTTCTTTTTTTTTCTGCTCCTTTCTGGTGCTTTCAGTGAATACTGTTCAAGAATAGTTCAGGACCATTAAGAAAAGAAAGGAAACAACTCTACACAGTGTAAAACTGCTGAAGGGATGCCTTTGATTTTCAACACTTACAAAGGTCTCTCACTTGAATGGTCCAATTAATCTTCAGTGGAATTTTTGAGAATGACTTCATGGGGAGTAAGATCCCCGAGCTTGGGAGGCTGCTCTATGTATTGTCATGAATCGCAGTTTTAAGGACACATATTATAGGTATTGTGACTATGTCTGTTGCATTCCTCCTCTGTGCCTCAAAATTTTTGCCAGAACTTGACTTCTGTTGCTGTAGCCTTGAATGTGGCTCCACACAATGCACTCCAGCTAGGGGCAACCAAGCTTTTCAGTCACAAAATAAATTGCCTCTGTTATGCACAAGGGTGACATCCAACAAGGACAAATCAAAGTGTTGCAAGTGTTTATGTTGGTTTCTGTTTTTCTAACAACCACACAAAAATTGCTTCTCCATAACTACTCTGTGTCTACTTCTTCACTGACTGCCTAAAGGTCACGGTAGTCACGAGTTTCATTCTCTCAGTTTTCCTATGTCCTTCATCTTCTACATTAAGAAAACAATACCTTGTTGTACAGCATCACATCCTAATTATGTGCATGTGCCATTGTCTAAGAAAAACAAAACTAATTGGTCCTTCTATTTCTGCCAAACTCAAGAAAGACTTTATTGGGGGGTGGCATTAATCATGAGGCAATTGCACACATAGCCATCCCTGTAAGAAATGATTAATAAATTAGGATTATGATGAAGCTGAGAAGCAAATGCTTAATAAATGGCAAAGGTAAGGAAATAGGCCAAACCTGAGAAAAGTAAGGCTGAGAAAAGTAAATCTGAAACTGCTTCAAGGACTTAACCTTTCGAGAGAGCCTTGCATGATACAGAAGGTCAGAGTCACCTTGATTTCTGATCGGTATGTCATGTTTTCAACAAAGAACAGTTGTATGAATGTACATGAAGATGAAGTGAAAGGGAGAAAAACTGAAGTGGTCCAGCCATTGTGTACAGAATTGAAAGGAACAGCAACAAAATGATCATAAGAAAGATGGTAGATGTAGTTAGGGCATGTATTTTCATGTCAGAGACTTTTTACTCAGTCTGCGGTCAATGTTCCATTTCTTTTTACAAATCTCTCCTATTTAAAGTACTTGCATTTACTATTTATTATTTTATTTAATACTTAGAGGTATGTTTTGCATACAGCTCTAGACAACTTTGGAATCACTGTTGAATGTTGATTCTATAAACAGTAATAAGACATGCATCCCTGCCAACAAAGCTGTGCCTCATCACTATGAACTAAAACACAGAAGCAAATTCATGTTTGCCTGTGCTTCAATGGACCCATCCTGTGCTTCTTCAAAAAATAAATACAAAGGCATATTACATTAAAACATAATATACTGGTCCCAGATAGATCATGAACATACTGAGAAAGAGTTAAAGGTAACATAGCTGGCACAGAAGCAAGGACAGGAGAAGGGAGTTGCTTTTTTGGTATGTGTTGCTAAGCAGCAGAAACATACCTAAGTCTTATATTAGAGAATCTGTTGGTCTACAGACGAACATCCTGGACACCCTACTAGATACTCTCAGGATTTTTGTTAAAAATGCACGAGGGTCTTAAGATACTTTTGAGTACCAATATGCAGCAAAATCCATGAAGATCCTTTCTGTGTACAATTAAGTAGCAGAGGAACAATAAAAACTCTCCTAACCCTCTCAGGAATAAAAATTGCAGTCTTAACCACATTATAGGTAACAAGGTCCTTAAATTGTTCCCTACAAAAATTCCCATAGCTTTAGACTCCGCTTAAACTCCATTCCCTGTTGCTAGGAACTAAGATTGCCACACAGGAGAAAAATCTCTGCAGCATCATAACACAAAGAAAAAAGAGGAAAAAGGCTTTGATCTTCTACTTTACAGTAAGAGAATCTTTATAAGGGACAAAGAATGGAGGGGAAATAAAAGTGTAGATGGATTTTATCACCATTTTGTCCCCTTGAACAGTCGTGTTACCATTCTTGATCAGTGTCTTTGTCAGAAACCTTTCACTGCATTCAAAGTCTGACTCAGATCAAGAAGTTCAAAGAGAAAACTGTGAGTGAGCAATGAGGAACTGAGAGGATGCCACACTGGAGAGGAAACAGAAGACCCGCAGCAGAAGGAGCAGGGACTGAAAGAAGAGGGAACAGTGCCCTAGGACACCATGCATCTTGAAAATGGTGTAGATAATTGCATAAATTAACCCAAAATTCTATCACTTCCAATGCACTAGTTACATTTGCTATTTGTGCTGCTGTGCATGTCTTCTAGGAGAGTAAACAATACAACCTATGTCTTTAACAACTCATGCTGGACATGTGGAGAATAAAATGAAATATGATAAATCTTTGAGGGCTAGAGACTACATAAGCCAAGGGCTAAAGCCCAGAGAGAAGGTAGATGCCCTCTTGCTGGAAACATTTGAAGTCAGGTTGGAGTAGGTTCTGAAGAACTTGATCTAGTTACAGGTGTCCCTGCTCAGTGCAGGGGGTTTGAACTAAGTAATCCTTAATGACTTTGAAAAGTCCCTTCCAACCCAAATTATTCTGTGATTCTATGATAAACAACTTGCACTCTCATCATGCTGACTTTCTTTTTTTTTTTTTTAATTCCAGGAAAGTACTGTTCAATGTTTTAAGAATTTTTAACCTATCAGCATACTTTTTTAGCACCATGAAAAATCCCTTTGTTGCTTTTCCAAGGTCTTTTAGTACATAAATATATTCTTTTTTCTAATATTTTTGTTATCAGACTAACAGGTGGCACAGTTCTATATTTGTTTTTTTCATGGAATGATTGAGTTTAATTTCTTTTACTTGCCCTTTTGAATGCAATAAAAATGTTAAAGATACAAAATGCTAAAATGTGTAATGTTATGTGTTGAAATAATCCAGGCTTTCCTCTCAAAGAACTGTCTGCAATACTGCATATATGACTAATATTTATCATTCAGGCTGCACATGCAAAAATATTTTTCTACATAGCACACCACATAGTGATTTTTTTAAAAAGCATATCTTAGTCTAACAGTTTGACAGCTGACTCTAATAAATGCACGTATTAACAATCACTCTATGTCCAGCTGTCATCTGGACAAGGCACCCCTCTAAAGACACAGAAACATGCAGAAGTTCCAAGTGTATTGACCTTTGTGAGATCTAGGCTACACAAGGTCTTTCCCGAAGAAAGAGCTTTCTGCACAAGAGCCACACTACAAATGCACTGAGAACAACTGTTTGGGGCTGTGGACTTAACTGAAAGCAAGCAAGCAAGAATATGAGCCTAATAGCCAGATTTGCACTATGCCACATCCAGAGATCCGTAAGGTAGGAAAACTTGCTGGTGTAGATATAGGCTTAGAGAGTGGACGCTGCTAAGCACAATTCTTTGAGATACCTGCAAATGTAACAAGTTCTTTGGAGTGGGGAGAATGGTGTAAATATTGCTTCTGACAATGTGTTTGCATCTGATCTACAGCAGTGTATAAGAAGAATCAAAGCACTTTTCCATGGTCTGGTTCTCAAGCAGAGATGGCTCAACAGAATTCAGAGAAACAGAGCCTAATTTTTCATTCTTGTCCCTACATTTAATAGCTATAGTGTGATCATGACATAATGCAGATCTGTGTTAGACATCACTCTCTTCACAACTCTGGAATACTCTCGATGACTTCAACAATTAAAATTTTTTAAAATTACTTCTCAGTTTTACAATGAATGTCATTAAGAGACAGGAGAACAAATGACTGGACAGCATCCTTTGAAAGAGGATAGTGAGACAGCTTGCTTCCTGCATTACACTGAAAGATGCTTGCTCCTGACTACCACATGTTGCAATTCTGATGTGCTCAATCTCTGTGCACTAACTGCACACCTTTCTCTGTTTGTTTTTTTTCTAGGAAGATTATGGCTTTTAGAACAACAACAAAAGAAATCCCACATACCAAACAAAAAATAAAATAAAAACATTTATGCATGACATTGATTTTTTTCCCCCCAATTGTATGACCCTTTCATATATTCCCCTGATTCCTCCATTCTTCTTTGGCACAATCAACTGCGTCGTAATAAGGTTGCTAAGAGCCTGTGTTTCGTATTCCCTAGTGTGCAATCAAAGCTTGAAACCAGGGGTGTGCTGCCAGCTGCATCAGTCATTTCTTGCTGTGTGCCTGAAGCCAAGGCTGCTCTGAATGTCTGCAGTAAGCACTGAATTAGCAGTGAGGAGAGGCAGAAACCTGAGATGGAGAACTCTCTGTCTTCAGTCATGAAATGGAAGAACTTTTCAGGTTTCACATAATTAACACAGAAATTGGTACACATATGGGAATGATAAAATATATGGGGGCTGGATATTGATCATCTTTCCACTGGATTGAAAGGCTCAGACCTAGGCCAGGTCTGCTTGGGCCAAAATCTGACATTATTTAGTAGTTGTTCAGTGATCTGTGCAAAGTCAGTAGATAGGTTGATTCAGTTTGTGGAGAAAATTGACTCAATTGTTTAAAGAGCTTTCTCTGGTAGTCTAAAAAGTAATACCAAAGGTTGAAATAAACCAGACAACGTTTAACTTATTTTTTTTTAAAGCAATTGGAAATTGAAGAAGTGTCCTTAATTTTATACATATAAATTTCAGACAATTATCTTTTATTGAAATGTATTAGTACTTCATGTTATTTATCAAATTGACTGATTTGGATACAAAATCTACTTTGGGATATTGGAAATAAATGTACTGTTTTCTGTTGTTATCTTGGCCCATCATTTTTATAGATTACTAATTTGGGATTATGTATTGTTCTCTAACAAAGAAAACACAGTGCAGACATAGACAGGAAGCTGAGTGGGGTTCCTGAGACTGGAGATTTGAGAGTCTGGACAGGATTATGTTTCTCATATCTTCTCTAGAAAACAAGAAGCCCACTTAACACTCTTGAGAGAAAGGCAGTTCATACTTGCCTTCTTTCACTAATAGTCTTGTGCCACAGATTCTGGGTACCAACAGTGTGATCGGTGGGGCACTTACAGATCTCTGTTCAATGAGAAGACCAGTTCAGAAAATAAAATTTAAAGGGGAAAGGTTTGTATTTTTTTAAGTATCAGTCAAGAAAAGTCACTATCTTCATCTTTTTTTATTGTAACTTTTATTATATTTTAAAATTTAAGTCTCTCTACTTTCCCTTTTTTTTCTTCCCTGTTTTTTACTGGACATAATGATCAGTTTCTGCTCCAACATGCAAATAGCTTTGCACCTTTGATAAATTACAGCATTTGTCAAGAAACTGTCACTGCTTTAATGATGCCCTTGTCTTGAGACACTTCAATTCTTTTTTGCATGTCTAGAGAAAACTTATGCTATGTGCTTGGAAGCACAGTCCTTTTATCTTTCTATACCTAAGAGAGTCTAACTAAACACTTCCAATTACAGTAATTTCAAGTTGCTCTATTCAGGCCATATGGAACCAGAATATTGTGTCTTTGCAGGAGCACATTACTAATTCTTACTTCAGTAATATCACTCCATTCCAGCAAGGCATATACTGCAATTTCCTTGCACCGTGGAACACCAGCTTGCTTGTGCAAGTAAAAGCCATCATATATCTTTTAGAAAATAATTTCATAAAAGAACATCCACAGTTTTTCAAAAGTACCAGACCATGACTGACAATAATTGCAGTTTTTAAGAGCTTATAGCCAGTTTTGATCAGAAAAAAACCAACAAACCAAACCAAAATAAACCAGAAAAAACAAAACCAAACAAGATAGCCATCTGCAATAGCACCATCTACTGATCCTTATAATTTGATAGAAATTGTCAGCGTCTGACTGAAAACCACGCTGCTCATCATGGACACAGTTTATATACACTTACTTGCAGGGAACTGCCAGTATAAATGGAAAATGTTGCATTAAAAAGAGGCTTATTCTAGCCCATGACAGTTTTATTTTTGTAGAATGGTAAAGAATTGGCAGAAATTCTTGTTTCTTTTCATAGTAGTCTGTGAGCTTTAAAATGGGAATGTCTGCCTCCTGCTTGCATTTTACCTTAAGATTAAAACTAAGGAGTTTATAGAGTGAGTAATGCATGAAATTTAACTGAAAGGAAATTTGTGCCATGTAACCTCTTTTCAGAATATTTTTTCTTAAAACGGAAGATACATATTATGAAAATAGAGATTAGTTCACATTTTTGTTTTAGTTTCATTGATTAAATTACAAAGATATTTTCAAGACCGGGTAAACAAAGACAGAATCAGACTAAACTATAAAGCATGATAAAGAAGACACTTTTACAAATTGAAAGAAAAATTAGGTAAAAGTTTATTATCATTCATTATCAGCATCAGAAAGAAAGAAAAAGGGAAAGGAAAAAAAAAGGGAAAGGAAAAAAAAAGGGAAAGGAAAAAAAAAGGGAAAGGAAAAAAAGGGAAAGAAAAAGAAAGAAAAAAATGTTAGAATAAGGTTAGAATAACTACCATGTTGACAGGTTTCAGGAGAAAAGGCAGGAGAAACATGGAGGCTCTGTGCCCCCTTGTTTATATGCCCTGTCAACTGCAATCACCCCTCCCAGGCAGCACGTCTGGTTCACTGAGCACTCACTGTCCTCCTAGCTGAAGTGAGGAGTCCTGTAGCCAATTAGGGGCTCCAGGGGGTGTGGTGTGGGCAGGCTACCAGGTGGGATTTATTTGATTGACATGCCAGCCACATGGCTCCCATGCTATGTGTGCTCCATTCCCTCCCACCATCTTGGTCGCAGACCTTACAGTATGGACACGCCTGGCCCCCTTCACCATCCCCCCCACCCCTTCCCTCCCTAACAAGATGTTTGATTTGACCCAACAATCAAACAACCCAGTGAGATACAAATCTGTATTCTCAAAGGGAACGAATGGATGTAGAGCAGCCCTGAGAGGAAGAACTGGAGGATATTGCTTGACAAGAAACTCAAGATGACCTCGCAATATGCATTCGCAGCCCTGAAAGCCAACTGTGTCCTGACATGGTCAGTAGATTAAAGCAGGTGATTCTGCCCTCACAAGACCTCACCTGGAGTGCTGTGTCTAGCTCTGGAAGGATTTGTGGAAGTGAGTCCAGAAGAGGGCCAACAAGATGATCAGAGGAAGACTCGAGAACCTCTCCTGTGATGACAGGCTGAGAGAATTGGGGCTGTGCAGCATGGAAAAGGCTCTGGGGAACACTTAGACCAGCCTTCCAGTGCCTAAAGGGTGCCTAGAAGAAAGATGGAGTGGGACCTTTCACAAGGGCATGTAGTGATAATGGGGGGGGATAAGGGGGAATGGTTTTAAACTGAATGAGAGTAGGTTTAGATTAGATATTAGGAAAAAATGCTTCATTGTGGTGAGGCACTGGAGTAGGTTGCCCAGAGAAGTTGTGGATGCCCCATCCCTGGAAATATTTAAGGCCAGACAGGGTGGGGCTTTGAGCAATGTGGTCTAGTGGAAGGTGTCCCTGCTCATGTTAAGAGGGTTGGAACTAGTTCACAGAATGACAAAATTACCAAGTTTGGAAGAGAGATTCAAAATAATGTAGTCCAAGCGTCAACCTGATCCAGCACCACCATATTCACCCCTAAATACTAACCCCAAGTTCCACATTCAGATGTCTCTTGGATACTCCCAGACATGGTGACTCCATCACCTCACTGAACAACTCATTCCAACATTCTTTCAGTGATTTTTATTTTTTTTTTAGCATCTAATCTCATCTTGTCCTTTCACTTGAGACATGGCAGAAGAGGTGATCGTTGATTCTTATTTTTAGACAACAGACTTGCAAGAAAACCCTAGCAAAAACATGGATGTATACTGACCCTGTGCCAAGCAGGACCCAGATATTATTTAATCAAAAGGTTTTCCTTTTTATTGAAAATTATTAGAACTCAATTGCCATTGGCTCAGAAATTAAGACAGCCAAATACATGCAGGGATTTTCCATGCATGAAGGTCCTGCAATTTTTAACATCCTTTCATTTCTTGAGAACCAGCCTTTATTTGCTTTTAGAATAAATAGCACACTTCTAGCACTTCACCAACTGTTTCATAGACCTTGCCAAAACAACTTGAAAATAATGGGTTCTATTAAAAAATGTTGTACTGGAATTACAGCTTTTCTCAGAAACATGTAATTATGATGAAAATGTTGGAATTTTATTTTATCTTATCTTTGCCTTCTTCTTGAACATATCCAGGCAGAAATTTTAATGAAAATGCAAGAAAGACAAACTTGAGCAGTCAGAATTTTCATCAAGATTGTAAATTGTGAGATCCATGTTCAAGTTCATGCTGTTACTATTATTCAAATGTTTTTCTAGGCCAGAGAGAACAGGAGGTCCTGTAAATAAAACCTGTTTCATTTACACCCTATTCTTAATCACCAAATAATAAAACCTGATACACTACATGGTCGTACAGAGTGGAACATCTGTAGTAGTACAAGTTGAAGAGATAAGCTGAAGTCTCATTCTGTAGCTAAGTAGGTTGCTCAAGTGATTCAAGTAAATCTGTAGCATCCATATTTTTCCTCATATTTCTTTCAAAAAGACATAAGGAAAGGTCATTTAAATGAAAATCAGAATAATGCCAATGCTACAAACAGAGCACAATTTAGTGCACAATTATTTTCCCTGCCATCTTGATTTTATGCAGTACTTAGAGTAAAATAGTACTTTCATAAACAGAGGTATGTACATGTAAATTTGATGACAATTTTTGTTCAGTTTTCTGCATCTCCGTCAACAGTTCAAAAAGATCTCTTCTTTCCTAAGACCTCTACATAGAGTGAACCTACTGACACTCCTAGTAATTGAACACCAAAAATCCTCTGTGACTTTCCTGAAATGGTGAAGTGACCACTATTTTAATCAGAAAGATCCATCAAAGAATGAGTTTAACATGTTTCTCTGTGACTCATGCTAGGTATGTTTTGTAGTATTTGTGCCATAGATGGATCACTTATAGGGAAAGTTATTGAAATAAATGCATATAAGTTAAAATACCTGTTTATCATGTCAAAAAGATACACAGACAGAAATCATACAAGCTCTGACATAATACACATATAATTTTACTGACACTTTTTGTTCAGCTTTCTCTATTTCTTTCAACATTCCAAAAAGATATCTTGGTCTATGTAGCCTTTCCTGCATTGCAAACACCTTCTAGAGGAAAAGAAAGAATAGCTATATGAAAATGACTCACTGCATAACTATACTTTGTGATATGTTTAGACCAGCTTAGAATAAGCCTTAATACTTTAAAACACTTAGCTATAACACAATATACTATTTAGGTTGCTAGACAAACCAACAAGAATGTGTTAAACAACAGATTAGAAAACATTCTTTTGATATTACTGTCCTACCCAAAAATAAGTCTTGTGAAGGAAACACTTTGCTCCTTTATTCAGTGCCACTGCGTGGTTTATTTTTTTGACACACATTTCATTTTACGTAAACTAGTTACAACACTGCCTGTAAAAGAAATCAATCTCATCAGCTCAGAGGGGGCAATTTTTTCATCTCCAGTTTGACAGGAAAGGGTACTGCAAAATGAATTACGGGAGGAAAGATGTGAGGATTACTTCTAAGTACTTGCTGACATGTTCCTCCCAGATATCTTTAGGCACAGTTTCACTGGGAACTGCCTCAAGTTTTACAGAAAAATGTGTTTACAGGGGACCAGTGGTTAGTATAATAGATTTCATCAGAGCAACCTGAACCAAGCCTATTCTTAGTCTCACTATATGCAATAGTTTACTCTGCCTATAAGTGCTTCATTACTAATGCAATCAGGAGAGTAAAACACTCTCACAAATGAAGACATTTAATTACAGGATTTTAATCCTGTTTTGTTTGACTGAAGCAAAGAAAGATCACGACTGTTGGGGTGATTATAATGTTGAGATGATGACATGGGTGATAACTAGAAATTCCAGTGAGCAAACCTCACTGTGAAAAGGAGAATTACAAGGGATTTCCAAGTTTCCTAAAATCCATAGTCTTCCTGTGAACTACATAGCACTCCCTATAATGACTACTTTCTTTGCTCACATTTCAGTAGAAGAAATGAGTCTTTGGTATCTTGTTATTTTGCACATGATTTCTTCCTCATTATGTGGATTGTTTCTATGACTGTATTATAAGAATGAAAGGCAGCTTCCTTTTTCATGTATGCATGTACATACATATGTAACCATGTGCACATATATATTTCTTTTATTATTCATCAAAATCTCTGCATACTATGTGTATGTGAAATGCTCTGGTATAATAGAGGAAGGCATTAGGGAAAGTTGTTAAGCTTGGTATCATTTAATAGAAATCTTTATATGTTCCATTTATATAGTTTTATCTAGTCTATTTCACTAATTCATGAGGGAGAGTTCTGTTGTTAAGGTTACTAACACAGAACATGAGAGAGAAGAAATACCCCTGAGTAAAAACCTTATTAGCAGCTATTCAGTGAATTTAATTCTTTCTGGAATACTGCCATCAATTATTTTTTGGCATGCTGACTTTCACAACTTACACAATATCTTATACCAACAGTTGCCGTGTGTGCACACCATTGGAATTACCCTAATTCGCTGAGAATTTCAGAAGTTTCAGCCTGGCTTGACCAGAGCTTACATGGACTAGAGAAAAGAGAAGGGAAAAAAACCCAAAAACAAACCCCAAAACCAACCAACCAAAAACCCCTTGACTTCAATATTATAAGCAGATACACACAGTCTGCCTGCCCTCCATGAACTACAAAGATTTTGTTTCCCTTCTTTCTCTGCCATGTTTTAAGCCTAGAGATTCCTGTTTAATATGAACACAATTTAATTTCAAAGAAATCATGACAAGTTGTTAATGGTCATGTATTGAATGATCCAGCAAAATCAACATGCTTGTAGAAGGACTGAAAGACATTTTTGTGGACTTTTAGGCAAGAAGTACTTGTTTTATGTGTATGAGAATTTTATCTGGATGCAACTTGAATGGTTGCATCCAGAGGGTAGTGGTCAATAGCTCAGAATCCTGCTGGACATCAGTGACAAGTGGTGTTCCTCAGGGGTTTGTATTGGGACCCATGTTATTTTAAATCTTAATTAATAATACAGATGAAGGGATTGGGTGCATCCTCAGCAAACTGCAGATGACACCAAGCTGTGTAGTGAGGTTGCCACACCTGAAGGTGCCATCCAGAGGACCTGGACAAACTCAAGAATAGGCCCATAGTAATCTCACAGGGTATAACAAGACCAAGTACAAGGTGCTGCACCTGCATAAGGGCAACACCCAGTATCAATACAGTCTGGGGGATGAAAAGACTGTGAGGAGCTCTGCCGAGAAGGACTTGGGGGTGCTGGTGGATGAGAGGCTGGACATGAGCTGACAATGTGTACTCACAGCTCAGAAAGCCAGTTGTATCCTGGGCTGCAAAAAAAGCAACATGGCCAGCAGGTTGAGAAACGTGGCTCTATCTATTCTGCTCTGGTGAGAAACCACCTGGAGTACTGCATCCAGCTCTGGGATACCCAGCACAGGAAGGGCATTGACCTGTTGGAGCAAGTCCAGAGGAGAAACAGCAAGAAGATTAGCAGGATGGACAACCTCTCCTAAGAGGGAAGGCTAAAAGAATTGGAACCGTACAGCCTGGAGAAGGCTTTAGAGTACAGCCTTTCAGTACCTGAAGGAATCCTAGAAAAAAAATGAAAAGACTATTTGCAAGGACATGTAGTGGTAGGACAAGGGGGAATAGTTTTAAACTGAAAAAAGGTAGGTTTGAATTTGATATTAGGAGGAAATTCTTCACCGTGAGTGAGATGAGGCACTGGCACAGGTTGCCTAGAGAAGTTGTGGATGCCTTATTCCTGGGAGTGTTCAACGCAGGTTGGGTGGGGCTTTGAGCAACTTGATCTAGTGGAATGTGTCCCATGGCAGGGAGGCTGAAACTAGATAATCTTTAAGGTCCCTTCCAACCCAAACCATTCTATGATTCTGTGATGAATTCCATGATTCTATGATGAAGCACCCATGAAATGATATTTTTATTACTCT
>WBMV01000949.1:180237-360919 GCA_013396655.1 Campylorhamphus procurvoides
CCCTCCTTGTGAATGACAGATACACACCTGGCTGCATTCCAGAAGGAATTCTGCTAAGACAACCCCCTCCCTACCCCCACCAGCCAAAGAGATAGCATCAAAAGTGGCAGAAACAAAGAAAAAAAAGGGCAGAAACTGCTTCNATGAGAATGTATTATGTGCTCATGCAGGAATAAATGCAACATTAAGATCCACCTGTCAGTTGTATAACATAAAAACAAGACACTTGCTCTATTTAATAAGGGCAAAAAAATTTCTTTCTCATTAAGATCATTGTCAATTACTTTTATAAAATATCATCATTAGTCTTAATGTCTTATTTCTAAAAGAATGTTTATGTGAATCGTAGTATGTCAAATGATGATTTTAAAGTGATGCCTTAAAATCTAGATTATGTAGATTTTAGTATAACTTGTTTAGCACTTTTAGTAGCACTTTAGCTAAGTACCTTTGTATTACATTCCTGAAATGTTTAATATTTCTTGTCAAGAATTCCAATGGGCAAAGATTGCAGCAAGGCATAGACTATTTTGTCTGTAGAAGATGTACTCAGAAAAGAAGACATAACAGGCACATTGTTTAATATAACCAAGTAAGAAGTCTTGAAATTGTTCCAAGAAGGACAGAGATGGTGAAAGACAAAATGAAGGGTCACTGAGACCTCTGACTCAAATTTGGAAGGCTTGTCAGGGGTGGGAAAAAGGTGGTACTGTGGGATGGACAGTTTTGGAAGTGGGTGTAACAATATTAGGTAACGTTTTGAATTATTAATTATGTAGCTGAATAAAAGTAAGAGGCTTTGTAACTCAGTATGCACACCTTTGAAGAAATAGATTCTCATTCATCTGATGTCATAAAGCAGTGCTGCCTGCTAAAACTCACAAATTGAGTCTTACGGATTTTTAAGACTATTTTAGGCATCAAAACAGAAATACATATCATAAATTCTCAGTTTTCACAATCCATTTTTTCTTAGGTGAATTGATTTCAAGAATAAAAATGAATTTGTGTTTCCTGTTTTCCAGTGTTAAATTTAGATATCTTTCCTAGGCATAAGAGACTCTTAACAAAACTAATGCTGTGGAGTATTTTATGAAAACTTCAATTAACTGAAATTGTTTATTTCAATGGTCAGTAAACATAAAAGACAAAAATCCATGCCTTCTCCATGCTGGATACCACAGAGTGAAGTGAAGGTTTTCAAGTAAATTGGATGCAGGTACACAATTCTTATCTAAGCATTAAGTTTTTTAGGAATTTTTCATCTATTACTTAATATGTACAATACCATAGGTTTAAAAAAGAATACTCTCCTGAGCACTAAATGAAGAGAGAAACAGTCCTTGCCCTGAAGTTCTCAGAGACTGAAAGGGCTCACAAACCAAAAAGCTTGTGTTGAAAAACGGAATATTGATACAGTAACAGAAAAAAATCATCTCATTCAATCAGCTGAAAGGGAAAGAATTTGAGGGAGGGTTCACTGGGAAAAAACCCACACCCCACGCTGTAATACAATATTGTCTAAAAGAAATTTTCCACTCAAACACACATAGGCTACACGCACTATTCTCAGTGAGAGTTCTCTGCCCATTTCAGAGGGCAGAGTTCATCTTTAGCAGCTTAGGCATAGCTTCTAAGTGATGATTTGTACATTGTACAAAGCTTACATTATTCTTAGGTTGACAAAAAATAACAGACAAGATTCTCCACTGTCCTCCTTGGCTTTTTTCCATTATACACATTACTGAAACAGATTGTCCAATGCTCATTATAAAGATGAGGTTGTTTTGTGCTGGAGTTTTGGAGTTAATTTCCTGAGTGAATAAGGAATGTGTAAGTCACTTAAGGCATGTTCCAAAATCCAGTGAAATCAGAGGGCCCATGCAAGGAATGCTGCTCTACAACCCATATCTCTTACCAGTTAAGAAGAAAGAGGTGTAGTCTTTCAGCTCCATCATTAAAAGCAACATCAAATGCCTTACCCATTGAGTTATTGCAAGTAGATAATATAACACATAAAGAGAACAGAAATCAGAGAAGAGAAAATACTTGCTAATTTTGTGATAGGGACAACAGTATTAATTTCTTCTCTCTATGAGGCCCTTTATACTTGTTAACATTCAAAATAATGAAACATTTTCAAATTACAGATAAATTAGAAATAAAGCCTTTGGGAACTGCAGTTTTGGATATCTATGAAGAGTTGAAAGCTCTATTAAAATATCCACCCTCAGCTAATAATATGTTCGTTGCTTTCAATTTCAGCAAGAGGAAAAGCTTTCTATCCTATGGACAATACTAAAATAAACAGACATCAAATATGTTAGATTTTATGTAACAATGAATTCAGTAAAACAACTTGCTAACAATCAGGAATTTACATTATGTTCCTAAAAAAGTACAAATAATGGTAATAATAACAAACTGAGAAATAGTCTCAGAGTGGGCTATCAAAAGGATTCTCAGGAAAACTTGGAAGATGATTATTTGAACTGAGAACTTTAGAACTGAGTCACAAACTCAAATGCAAGGAAATATTTGTATTTCACTTCTGGATATTTTTAATCTATGTTTGCACTGACAAAGATAAAGTTCTTTGTGGTAAAAAACAGGGCTGGTTTGTTGAGCCTGTGTATTTTCTATTTTCAAATGTCCCATCTACAAGACAATACATGATACCTACCTTCAGTGTAGATGTGAGCCCAGCATTTTGCAAGAAACAAATTATCTTGAAACTCTGTCAAAAACTTTAGTCAGAACTAAAACTGACTGAAAGTTGCGAATATATTTTAAGGGAAAATAAAAGAAACTTAGAGGTACCTTCACTTTAAATAGGTAGAAATCACACATTTTCTTTTTTTTTTTTTATTTTTTTTTCAAAATCATATGGATCATCAGAAAAAGATTAATTTAAAAGACAGCTAATTTTTAAAGTATTCATGTTTGTCTACAGGTGCATCCATACATATATCTATGCATATTTATGCCTGTGTCTATAGAAATTTATTCTCATTTTCTTACTCTCATTCAACATGGTAGTGAGATAAACAGCCTTGCCTATAAATGAGAATGAGAATTTCTGTTTTCCAGTGGCAGAGTGTGGATCCCTACCATGCTGTAACATTTGTTATACTGGACAAACTGAAATGCACAAGAGCACACAGATGAATTCTTTTTTTAGTAAGGAAGAGCACAAGGATCTGATCTCAGGGAAATGCTTCAGGTCAAAATCCTTAGTCTACATGAAGAATGTAAAGCTCTGCTCTTTCTGTGATGCTGTTTTGCACTTGCACTCAGGGCAGGATTTATGAGAAAATGACAGTCCTTCAAAGGTTCTGGCTTGCTTTTTAGGTTTCTGTCCTTCAGCATTCTCCCTTAAACAACATAACACTAAAAAGACTATCTCTTCCTAGTAAACAGATGGAAGACGTTTTACATAGAATGGTTGGTTTAAAAATAAGAATAAATCCTATATACAAAGAACAAGTAAAAAGTCATGAACTCCAGTCTTATTCCATTTCATTATGTTACTGTAAATAGTTACTTACAAATTTTACCATGGACAGTGGCATTCAGCTGAAGACTAGTATAGTCTGGTCTATAAAGCACTGTATTAGAGTTGATAATAGACCTAAAGAAACTTATGTGCAAAGTCTTGTCATATCTTCTCCACTGTCACACTGTGATTATAAACCTGACTTGGTACTTTCAATTTATGGTCAGTCTAAGCCTTGGGTGCTCTAAATTTGATCTCAGCACAACCAAAAGAATGAAAGTGAAGGAAGTTATAGGGTCACAGAATGACTGGGGTTGTAAGATCTCTCTGGAGACCAACTAGTCCAATCCCCCTGCTAAAGCAGGTTGGCCTAGATCAGGTTGCATTAGTTTGCATCCAGAAAGGTTTTGAATAATTCCAGAGAAGGAAACATCACAACCTACCTTGTAAATTGTTTCAGTGCTCTGTCACCTTCATAGTAAATAAGTTCTTCCTCACATTCAGATGGAACTTCCTGTATTGCAGTTTGTACCTGGTTCTCCTTATTCTGTTAATAAGCACTGCTGAAAAGAGTCTGGTCCCATTCTCTGGACACCTGCCCTTAAGATATTTGCATGCATTGACAAAGTTCCCACTCAGTCTTCTGTTCTCTACGCTAAACAGGCTGAGCTCCCTCAATTTTCTTTGTGACACAAATGCTGCAGTCCCCTAATAGTCTTCATCTCCCTCTGCTGAACCTTCTCCAGAAGTTCCTTGTCTGGTGTTTTTCATGTTTTGTTTTGTTTTCTCTGTGTGTTCTTTGTTAGTTCACTGTCCTATGGTGAACCTGATAATGTAATCTGTTCATTGCTAGTTCTCATATGGTGTTGCTCAGGAGTTGATACTGGCTCTGATACTGTTCAACATCTTTGTCAGTGGCATGGACAGTGGGATCAAGGACATTCTCAGTGAATTTGCCAACACCACCAAGCTGTGTGGTGTAGTTGACATACTGAAATGAAGGGATGCCATTCAAAGGGACCTTGACAGGCTTGAGAGATGGGCCCATGCAAAACTCATGAAGTTCACAAAGCAAAGTTTTGGGTCAGGGCAATGCCAGGCACACCTATGGGTTGGGTGGAGAAGTGACTTCAGAGCAACCCTGTCAAGAAAGACTTGGGAGTGGTGGTTAACAAAACTCAGCATGGACCAGCAGTGTGTGCTCACAGCCCAGAGAGACAAACCAAATCTTGGGTTGCATCAAAAGGAGTACAGCCAGCATGCTGGATTTTCCTCCTCTGATCTGTTCTTGTGAGAACCTACCTGGCATACTACATACACTTCTGGTGCCCCAGCATAAGAAGGACGTGGATCTGCCGGAACAAGTCCAGAGGAGGGCCACAACTCTCCATACACAAATGCATTTTCTCATTCAACACTTACGTGTCATAATTCTGATATCTAAGAGGAATAACTGTCAGAGAATTATTTCCAAATTAATTTTCAGAATAATCCAGAAAGAATAATTTCTGCTGTTCAATTATTTGTTCATGTACATTTTGGCATGTCAAGAAAATGTAACATCATAAAGACTAATAGCCAAAGTATTGTTAATTAAGACAATTTCAATAATTCTTTTTTTTTAAAGGTTAGCTTTGAAGAGATTTGGAAGTATCACTAAGGCAATATTTCACAGTGGAAATTAAACCAAACCCAATTTAAAGTTCTCTGGAGTTAAACCCATATTGGCATATCTATTTATTGGCATACCAACATTATTGACTCTTCAACGAAAGGCTAGGTGAGACTGCTGAGGGTAGCTCTAAAATATGTTCTGGTTATCCATGCAGGTTTCATTTGAATATTCAGTATTAATTCTGCTATTCAATTAAGATTCATTTAAGTTCCTTGAAGAAATTATTTACTTTCAGTTTGACTTGAGCTGATGTACAATACTCTCTTAAATACAATAAGAAAACCACCATATTTAAATTTCTCTCAGCATATAGTGGTTACTATTTCTAAATCTACTTAAATATTAAGTAAGGTTGCTCCATTATAGTTGAGACTGACTTGCATTTTATTGATGAGGATTTTCATAGAGCTTTTAGTCTTACCCCTAAAAAAGAAAGACAAAGATTAATTCACTCCCAAATTAATACAAGAGAGAAGAAACATTAATCATAAAGTTATGTGATTCATTATCAGAAAAATGTTTTCCTAGTCTCTTATTGTTAAAATGTTTCTCATATTCTGAAGCAAAAGGGTTTTATCCTTTCAAAAATTCTCTCCTTTCTAGTCTGGATCTCACACCACTGAAGTCATAGTAAACCCATTCAATCCAATTGTTGCAGGGTCAAACACTTAATCCTACTATTACACATTTGAATGTTCTTATCCTTGTAAATGTTAAATCCTGTTTTCAATCCTGATAAGCTCTTAGCCTCGATAGTACCTTCAGGCAATTACTACCCAAAGCTACTTGTGTGAGAATGTACTTCCTTTTACCAGTCATAAAGTTGTTGCATTTCAATTTTCCTGAATGTCTAGTACTGTGATAGAAGGTGAGCACATCTGCTTTAATTTTTCTCTGCACTATACTAATTTGTCCATTTCTACCTTTTTCAGTCCTTTTTCTTAAGTAAACAGTTCAACCCTTTTAGTTATATGGAGAGAAATCTCTGTGTCTTTCTATTGAAAATAACACTGAGGGAATTTGTTCTTGGTTTAATTGAACATTAGCTATCAAGACTGCTACTTCCACATTCTTATCTTGTATGACAGTTTTTCTTGATGGTATATTTAATTTGATTTTAAAATAAGTGTTAATTTAACTATTTTGGGAAAGATATTAAATGATTCTGATGTATGGGGAATGTTTTCTACTAGCTATGGTTCCTAAAATATATGTGAAAAAAAATGATCTAGGAAAAACAATTCAGAGTATAGAAGTGCACGAATAAATCAGAAGAAATTGTGGACAAATTTATACATTTTATATATTTTAATTGCACTGGCACTTCATTTTTCTGTAATTGCACTTTAATTGCATATATATTTCTAAATTTAAAAAAGTAGTTAAAATGGCATTGTACTAGATGAAATAATTTCAGGCACTTACTGCAGCTGTTTTAAACAATCCATGTGTGGAATAATTTCATAGTCTTATTATATAAGGCATTTAAAAATTGCTCTTGAGCAACTCTGCCTGCAATCAGCAAAGATCCTATAATATTGTTTTTTAGTCATCAAAGAAAGCAAAGATGAAAACTGTGAACTAAAAAAGTCTATACCTTTTGCCTTCTGGGAGGCCTCTTGAGGCTCTGAAGTTTGGAAAATCATTTACCTTAGATGCCTCCTTTTCAATTTAGGAGACTGTTGCAATTTAACCCCAGCTGGCATCTAAGCTCCATTCAGCTCCAACTCACATACTCTCCTGGTGGGACTGGGGAGAGAATCAGATGGGCAAAAGTGAGAAGACTCACAGGCTGAGAAAAAGGCAGTTTAGGGAAAACAAAAGCCATGCAGACAAGCAAAGCAAAACAAGGAATTCTTTCACTGCTTCCCACGGTCAAGCGGGTGTTCAGCTATCCCCAGGAAAGCAGGGCTCCATCACGTGTAACAGTTACTTGGAAAGAGAAACACCATCACCTTGAACATCCCCCCTTTTCTCTCTCACCAACAAAACCAGCACAGAGACTAACTCAAGGAATTCTGTTTACAGATATGGCTATTACTGTTTGTTACTTTCTGATCTATTTTCATATAGTACTTGTCTGAATATTAAGCCCTTGAACCCATAATCTGTGCCAGGATTCTGTACATGGATAGTGCTTTGAATTCTCCTATGAGAAACATCTTACAACACATTTCTTGAAAATGTTGGACTTCCTTAGAGTACCACTAACATATGTAATGTGTGTCACGCTCGGCATTGACTACAGTCAATTTGTGGAACCCAAGACCGCATTTCAGTTTAGAAGATTTCAGCCTTTGAGTTCTACATAATTGCAATGATCTAGCAGGCTGCTAACACTGCAGCAATTAATATTACAATTAATATCATTTTAGTGGCCAGGCACCACATTGAAGGTGAAGACCCAAAATGTATGAGGCATTAACATACTCTGCAATTATCTTTGAAGGATTTGTTATTGAATTTAAAACTATAGGCAAATGTGGCTGTGACAGACAAACTCAAAAATTTCAAAATCAACAAATAGCATCTCTGACTGAAATCCATTGCTGTATATCTATGGATTTTATTGGACCTTCAATTTTTAAGTTAAAACACTCAATTCCTCGGGAGTTCTGCTTAAAAGCAAAATACTTCATTATAGCTCTTCAGATTTGATTTTTACTTTTTTACGATTATGCATTTTGTTTTAAATAATACAGGGTGTGTTTAATAGTTCATAGGCTCTTTCCTCTGGCTCTGCACACATTATTTATACAGCTTCAGTACTGGTGAATCAATAAACAGTTTATAGGCCATTGCTAATGAGAAGCAATTATTTGTTGTTTTAGATTTTGAGATGTTTGTAGACACAGCACATTGTAATAAAGTTTATGAAACTATTAAGTTTTTCACAGCCCAGTGATGTAGACCATTAGTGACTAGCCCAAAGGTACTGGGTAAAAAAACCCAAACAGACAATTACAGCTGGATAAGTATGAAAACTAGACAGTGAACTGAGAAACATCGCTGATTCTGTATATAGAAGAGTGAAATGAATTTGCCATCTTTATTCTGCTTCTGCCATGTAAAACTATCTTTTGGCTTTGATAACGGAAACAGATGGTAGGGCACAGAGCAAATGTTCCAAATACTTACATTTTCAAATATGAGTTATCTACTCATTACCCTTTTCAAGCATAAACATAAGAAAGTAATGTGCAGTTTACTCTAGCTTAATATATAATAAATAACAGCAATACCATTTAGAACTTTTATAACACTTTTCAACTGGAAATCTTAAAGCAGCTTACACAAGGGGGACTGCAGAGTACCTCTGCCATCAAAGGGCCTTTAAAACTCACACATCATCCGTTGACGAGTACAAAGAACACAAAGTCTTAATAAGACGCTCTTCCCATAGACAAAGTTTGTGCTAAATCTTGCATCAGTGATAGCTACTGAGTTTATTTCAGAAACAGTCTACAAGAAGTAGAATTGGTGCACTAAATCTATGAAGATATGTGAAACTGAAAACCTAAAGTATCCAGACTTTCACCAGAACGCAAAAATTGTATTCTAGGCCAGTAAAATACACAATGCTTTGATATCAGTCACATAGGTATCTCCCACTCACTAGGAGACAAGAATGGCACCAGGACTTAAATTATACCAGTCCTCACTGTATGTTGTAGAAGAATCAGACAAGGAATAAACCAACAAAATTATTAAATTTACAGGCAACCAGTTTTTATGTGGGCAGTTAAAGGAAGAAGAAAGAAGTTAAAAAATATTCAGAAGAATTTTTTTACAGTGGGAAGTTCTAAACAAAACCCATACTTATAACCTTTACTGAGCAGACAGTGCTGTTAAAAAGAGCAATCCTCATCTCTACAATTGTCCTTATTCTCCAGTTTTGGTTTCTCCACCTCTTTTCTTAGCCATTTTCACTAGAATAATTGGACAGACTGAGTTTAAAGGGAAAATACAGAAGGAAAAGAAAGGAAATTAAAAATATTTCATACTGATCAGTTTTTCTTTCATATTATTCAAAATATTATCTGAAAATTAAAGTTTTTCACTCTTTTAAGTGGAAGTTTTCAGGAATGTCATATAGACCACACAGAGCACCTAATGTATTGTGGATGCCAGTGAAGACAAATAGGAATTTGATAATTCTGACATAAATATGTTTTGAACTTTGCACTGGTGGTGTTTTTGCCTCATGTCATGTAATGCTCCATTTGATACCTGTGTAATTTTCTGATAACAGAAAACAGTCAGGAAAGATCATCTGCAATTTCATTCCTGTTTCTCTTAAAAAAAAAAAAGGCAGCTACATTTGAACAACTTATGGCATTTTTTTCTATAATTTTCATTTGATCTCTCTTTTGAAATACTCCTAGATAGAGAGCAGGTTATATATAAATGCTTCTTTGATCTCCTACATTTAACTGGGGACACCAACAAGACCTTTCATATTTAGAGGCCAAAAATAAGTAAAAAGCAATGTTTCATGTAAAGACTGACAAATTGTCTTTTTTTCTTGTTTTTTTTCCTTTTCTTTTTGTTGCCTTAAAACTGTCAACTTCTGTCTCAGAGATTTAAAAAATGAGACTAATATGAAAAGCAGAACTGTCATTCCTACAGAAGGGTGACTAATCTGAATCTCTGCTACTCTTTCTGGTGGGAGCTGGCAGATGTGTTAGTTTGTATGTGCCCTGAAATCACTCCACCTTATATAAATGTAAGCAACACATTTTGTGGTTATGGTAAAATGAAAGTAATTCCTATTTCAAAATTCTGCCTCTGTATACTGTTGCCTTAGGGTTTTCATGAATTTGTAGATTTTTATACTTCTAGGTAGTTTGTCACATATAGCATAGCTAACAACCTCTAACCCTGTGTTAACTGTCTTAAGGGTAAGATAATAGCTGGAACACTGTGCAAGGGAAACATATACCAGAGCTAAGGCAACTAGATACCATGTTAGTCAAAACAAGAAAGCAAACACCAGCTTTCTTGAAGAACCCTGAAGAAGTTCCAATAAGGCAAAGGGGTCTTAAGACCTCCAACTCAGTTCTAGGAGAGGTGTGCCATGAGGCGAAACCAAGGAAAGTTCTGGGCCTGGACATATCTTAGATTGGATAGAACCTTTAGATAAGATAATTGAGTAGAGTTATAAAATTAGTATGCTGCCACGTAGATGGGNGGCTGGAAACAGCTGGGAATTAAATGAAAGGGACGCCTTTCAGATTAATGTACTCTGCATGTTTTGAAGCAGTGGTGCTTGGAAAAGAGCTCTCATGGTATAACTGAGGCCATGAGTTCATCCTAGCACCGGTTTTTTCTATCTGTTACTTATCAACACGTGTTGTACCCTTTTATATTTTTTACACTTTATATACTCTTTTATACTCCTTTATATTCTGTACCCCAAAACCCTATAAGTAAAAGAACTCTTCTCTGCTTTACCTACATAAAGTTGTCTTGGAAAGTTTCTTCCCCCTTCCTTAAGGCAACAATACAATGAAATAATGTTAACGAAAATCCAGTGCTTGAAAGGCTCCGTACACCAATGATTTTCAAAGAGCCAATGGAATGGAAAAGAAGGCTTTTCCTGTGATAACTCTGTACCTTGCCATCTTTCGTGAAGCTTCTGTTAAAAACGAAATCAGAAGAAAGTTTCCTACTTGAAAAAAAATATTCAAGTAAGTTTAATTCCATCTGATAAATTAAGATGTTAGCAAACCTTTTAGGATTAGATTGTCTTGTATCCTTTCGACTTAAACAAATGCATAACAGATATTAGGGAACTATTTTTTGTTGCCTCTATTTAGATCCTGGTATTGGATCTCTAGGATGTTTTATACAGTGTTACATCCTAACACCAAGTGAGTAAAGGAGACTGCGTATACAAAAATTAAATGAATAGTCCTTATGTGCAGCAGATGCAACCTTGTCACACACAGAGGTAATGGTGAAACCCCCCCCACAGCATATAGAGTATAGTCACCTTTTTATTGTGACCTTTTTTCGGTAGTGCAACAATTCGCAGCATTTTGCTCTTGAGAGATATTTTAAAAGATTGATAAAGTGAACGGCATATGTTTAAAGCAAGTCATTGGTTGGCTAGGTAACTAGCAATGCCTATTTTCATTAAAGCTGCAGCTATTGTTGAGCAGCCATTCTGGCTGCACCAGATTGCTCTTCTAGCATGTAAACACAAAGTGCAGAAATATTTTTTTAGAACAGCTTTTTAAAACAAGTTTAAGGAACACCAGAAAATTATCTGTAATTTCCTCCTTTGATAAGCACTTTTATTGAACAGGCAAGATGATTCCATTCTGGCAGAACGGAATTTAACTCTTGGAGCTGAGTGGTGTTGATTATGCAATTGTTCCTTCTAAAGCAGAAGGCTTCATGGTTAAAGGGGCTATCTGAAAATTGACTTTTTTTATCTAGTAATCATGAAACCTGATTGATGGCTTTTATTTTCAACCTGGCGGTTGCTAATAAGCTTCTTTGTGACTGTCTATTTAGAAAGATTGCATCTTTAAAACAGGTTAATTTACAGTCACCTTATCAAACATTTTGCTATTGACTAAAATCTGTAGTCAGCCAATTATGTTTCATTTATGTGTCTGCCTACCTGCTGTCCTGTGATTGCCCATAAACATTTTTTCTGATTGCCCTTATAAGCTTGGCAACATTTGAACATACACAATCCTGAATATCTCTTCTCCTACCCTAGACGACATTGACTTCAGGCCATAGGAAGCTGGTGGGATTTGATCTAATATCTAATGTAATGGGTGAGATTCTAGACTAACTAAAGTTTAGAAAAATAAATGGTTGAAACTCAATGAGGCCAAATGTTCACTTGCAAATTCAATTTCTAGTAAGAAAACAGACAAACCACCACTTACATCTATTTGATCTAGCATCAATGAAGTTAACTAGAAGAGCTATCACTGACTTCAAAACAGTTATGGATTTGTTCCAAAAGGATTTCTTTTAACTGTTTGAAGACTCCCTCGCCTTTCAGTTTCACTTCAGGCAGAATGTATGCCAAATTTAAATGGCTCAAGAAAAAAGTAGTTGTCATACTTTTTGTTTGTTTGTTGTTTTGTTTGTTTTTTGTGGTTTTATTTGGTTTGGGGGCTTTTTTGTTTTTTTTTTTTGATAGTTCAGGTTTTTTTTGTGGGGGTTTTGGTTTTGGTTTTTTTGGGGGGGCGTTTTTTGTTGATTGATTGGGGTTTTTGGTTTTCTGTTTTTTATTTTGTGGCTGGACAGAGCTCACTGAATGAATGGAAAAATGAGTGATTTCATATTACCATGCCTGTACGGCAAGCTTTCTCTAATTCTTAAGTAATTCATGTGGACTGGATTATCAGAAGTGAAAATTGTCTTCCATTTGAGGCTTAAAATGAAAAGCCATTGGGAAACATAATAACCTGTTGTTGTTCCTAAGGTTTGAAAGCAGAGCTGGGAGCACTGAGATAAAAGTGAAGTACAGATATTACATTACTGGCATGTACAGATCATCACATACATCAGAATGTATATGACAGTGATTTGTCATTATTTAGGACAATAATAGGAGACAAGAAAAATATTTTATGAGTGTATTGCAAAGGGAAGACTTGCCCATGATGGATAAAAGACAAAGAAATATTAGTTTATACTTGTTTAAAGCTTTTGATAGATTCCAAGTTCTTAGAGGAGGAGATAGCTGCCTGGCTTCCTGCATATCCTAGTACTTAGGATCTTCTTGCATTGCATCTCAGCCTGTCTATAGCAATGTAGTAATGCTAAATTTCAGCAGGATGTAGGCAAAACGTAAGATACAGCCAGATGTATTTCACCCATTGTTAAAGCAAGCAGGGAAATACAACTGTCTGAGAAAGCACTACATCATTGCATAACAAATTAGCATGAAGTGCTACATTCTGAATATGCAAATTTAATTACCTGAGATTGAATTTTTCTGGTTTTGATAATAGAACTGAAATCTGATTTCTTTGAATAACTTTGAGAATCTTTCAAAACTCTGAAAGCAGTTCAGCAGGCTTTGGGGAACACAGTCCAGCCTGTTCAATCACAGAAGGCAGCACAGATGATGTTTCAGAAATATTGCCCCTCATATACAATACCTACATTCTTCCACAAGCACAGATGGTTTATCACCCCAAATGAAATTAGAAATATTCAATGTATTTTTATGTTATCAAATCAATAATAAAAGTTACAGTATGAAACTAAATTACAATATTAAATTTACTATTTCTTACAAGTTTCACATTGTTGAGAAAATTAACTTATTTTGTTATTATTATTTAAAATATACAGCCAGCTAAAATTTAGGATTAAAACCAAGCACAATCTCCTTGGGCAAATCTTCCTTGGGTAACGAAGAGCCCTGGTGTGACTCTTACAGATCTTACTGTAGATTCAAAATTTGGAATTTTGGTCAGTATCATTAGGTCTTATAGTCAGTTTAAGGAAAGACTTAAAACTATAATGGCATAGGAAAAACCCCGAACTGATGACTCTCAGCCTCCCCCACCCCTGATGAGATTTCCATAATCCCACAGTTTTAACAGTGCCAATGTGTCTTGCCCATCTTTCTAAAAAGAAAAAAGAACACTTACAAAATAAATTAACAAGACTGAAAATTTATCCTTATTACTCACTGTACTACTACACAAAAGTAATTGTCAAAATAATTTTACATAATTTAATAAGAAAAGATTTTTATTTTAAAATGATTTATTATTATGATTTATTTTTTTAAGTAATTTATTAGATCCTAATATCATTGCTATGGCCAAACTGTAAACTGTTTCTGGAGGAAAACCAAATAATCCCAAATTAATTAATCAAACATTAGATGTTGACCCAAATTCTTGTTCTAATGCTAAAAAAAATAGAGAAGCAAGTTCAGATATCAAAATTAATAAATAAAAGATATTTTAGAAAAACTTATACCTCTAAACAGCAATGTAAAAATGGATTTGAAAAATCCAAAGTTTCCAATAGATTGAGATTATAAAACCAAGAAATCTTTTTTTTTTTTTTTTTTACCACTGGAGTGATATAAACACTGTATTTTACAGAATGAATTTAAAAACATTTTTTCTCAATTGCTACCTTTATTGCACAATTCCTAACTATAAGTAAAGGTTATAAAATTTTAACTGTTGTTAGTGACTGCTGCCAAGAAATGATATCCAGCAATCTAAACAATTCAGAGGGCAGAGAAAGAGTGCAAGGAAAAGAAGTATATTATAGCATTTTGTCACAGAAATTGGACAGAGAGAGAAAACTATGTCTGGACAGGTCAGTAAACTGGGGAGAAAATGATGGAGAGATAATTGAGAGAAAGTTAGAGATTGCATGAAAAATTTCTTGTGTATTTCCAGTGTTTAAATAAATAACTAAATAGATAAATATTCACTAAACCGTGAAAGACTAAAACTGCTTGCTCTTATCATAAAATCTTCTCATGTGATTTCTTTCTTCTTCAAAGAAACGTGATTGAAATGATTCCATTTAATAAGTTGTCTCAAAATGACACAAATGAATTAAAAAACAATTTCACTAACATTTCAGTTAAAATGAGAGCTCTAAATAACTTCAAACAATGGTACAGGTTGGCTTTCATTTTATCTCATTTTAGATGCTGTATTTTTTGTTGATGACACTGTTTCATCATCTTCATCTTTAAAAGAAAACTTCATATAACTTAAGAATAACTCGGGAAAAAAAAAGGCAAAACCAAACAAGCAAACAAACAAAAAACCCAACAACCTCCATTTTCTGATGCTCCAGCCTGTAAATTTTGAATTTACTTTCAAAGGCTAGGAAAAGATTTTCTAATTCTGCTTGGGTTTAGTTTGTTCGTATGTTTTTTTTTCTCCCCTACCTACTAGATTTATATTGAAAGGGTAGGTGCAATAATGAAAGAGACAACACCAGATAAAAGCCGAAGTCAAGCAGCCCACATTGGGCATACTGCCAGTCAGAAGGAAAGCTCTTACACTTCAGGGAATTAGAACTCCTAGTGTTAGGTTTTTGAGTTCTCACATTAAATAGCAGCTATTATTAGATTAGACATACTTTCTGGAGTATGGTTTGTCGATTTTTCTGTATCTAGTTTACGTCATGTCTTCTTACGTGCTTCTGAAGTGTTAAACATAATGAAACACTCACTTTTTGGTGATGGAATCCAGATGTATCTACTGGAAATAATGTTGAAATTTGGAGCCTTTCTGCTGTAAACCCTAACAAATCCAAAAACCCCATTATTTTCTTTTTCTGAGTCCCACTGGCTACTGTGCAGCTGGAGTGTGTTTAATGCAGCAGACAGAAATCACTGAATATATTAAGTACAAAGAACGAGTCTGAGAGCCATCTCAAAGGCAATATCTTGATGACCTTACAAGAACCTTAGAATAAAAATTCTTTATCAGCTGTTGTTTGATTGGTAATTTATGTCTCAAACAGCAGGCCATGACACAGTCATTATTCTAGAAACTTTGCAGGTATAGTAGTTTCAGTTATAGTTCCTAATGTATACATAAATATATATACACATATATTTACATATTTATTCAGACTGCAAATACATTTGGTTCTAATATAGTGATAGCTGGCTAGAATGAAAGGGTTCTGAGCTGTTAGCATTTACATGCTTTTTTTAAACTTCCTGAAATTTGAGAGAAATATGGACAGATAAACTTTTCTCTTTGTTTTTTCCTCATATCTACAACACACATCAGCTGACCAAGGATTAGCTCTCAGTTGGGATGGGTAGTAGAGATCTGAATTTAGGTAATTCAACCTTTATTACACTAATACTTGTGATTGTGGTACCAAATATTTAAGGGTGCTTCACTTTTTTACTAGAAAGTCTCTCAAGGACTTGAGAAAAGTTCATCAAAACAAACACTTGCATTTCCTGCTCATTCTGCACTAACCTTTCACATTTAGTATAACTGGAGTACAATTATGGGAAGAAATTTTAACAAACTAGCCACATACATACCTATATTCAAATTTGGACCTAACGTACTATCTGAATGTGCTTCCAACAAAAATCTGAAATGGCTTGGGGACAGCTTAGAAGAAAATCTAGATGGATGCCATTCTGAAAGACAAGCAGTAATTAAGTGTGCAGCTATGGGAGCTATGGGTGTCATGAGGAAAGCAGTGCAACATTTTATGACTTGAATTATGCAGGAGATCTCATTAAATTGTCTGATTGCATTGTATAATGCATTGCATCACATGATAGTATAAATTAAAATGCGCCATTCAAATATCTCTCTACTAGAAAAGATTGTCAGAATAGTAATAGTGCAAGTTGCATACTTCCATGTAGTGAAACTATCACAAAGCTTAATTATACATTTGGGTTGGTGTTACTACCATCTTTATGAGTGCAGGTACCAAAAGCAACAACATTTAGTTTTATCATAGTGATGTTCACTACACACTCTTGGTTAGATCCCATTATCCTTCTCTCCACTGAAGCTATTGACATGTTTAAAAGCTACACAATGCATGAACAGAAGACCTCATGTCATGTTTTTCATTACCTTGCTCTGTTTAGTTGGTAGTCTTTTGTGTTAGGTTAAGTTTGAGTCCATTTCTGCTCCTGATGGGGGTGATTGTTTATTGCACTATATTAAATTCACTGTGGATGGCTGGGTAACAAATGGACAAGCTATAAGCTGGAGTCATAGGACTGTTGTCAACGCTGCAGTAGGCTAGTGCTTTATCATCAGAAACCAAAGAGTGCTTAAATGATACTGGCTATAGTTACAGGCATAATTTATTGGCCTCAAATGACTACTTACTGTACAGTGCCCTGCCTTTTCTTGTCTGAATTTCTGTTTTGCTGTAGTTGGCCTTATAAAATCTCAGTTCTCTCATACAAAATCTTTATCTCTGTAATATAAGAGATGTCAAAAAAGGATATGCAGCAAAGAGGTGGAGAGGCTAATAATACATTGTGATATTGTGAAGTTTTATGTAAGGCCTTTGTGAAAAGAAACGCTGATCTCTTCAGTCAATATTGAATGAACATGCCCACCTTTTCTAACATATTTTCCCTTTCAGTGTTTTTCTAAAAGGTTTTATTTAAACAAACCATTTTATTGCATTTGCATTTCAAGTCTATGCTTTGAAAGAAAATTACATGATTTTTCAAAGCATTCCTAAAACTGGTCAAGTATTCATTATTTTCATAAAGATGACATTGTCTTACTTTCTTTTAGGTTTTCTTTCTGCATTTTTTTTCATCTGTGAAAACCCAGCAATATTTGTAGTTTTAGAATTTTTTTCCATAGAAAGTTAATTTTTTCTTTAAAAATTAATTCCTTCTTAATTCACTTTTTTTCCTCAAAAAATTAACTGTTTCTTATGGTCAAGTCAAAGCCTAGGGATTAAATAAGCAAAAAGATCTTTAGAGTTAGGTACTATGAACATGATATGACCTACACAGTTCTGCCTCTAAAAACATTAACATCTAAGAGTAAAGGTGGGATAATTGTTGTCACAAATATGTTCTGTTTCTGCTGATTTTGTTGGTTTGTATTGGTTTGTTCTTGCTAACATATGTAAACATCAAAATTTTGCATCCATGACACTATCTGAATGTCAGCTATATGAATGAGTGAGAACAAAAGACATCTTGGTACTTCATTGGCCACCATTGCCTTCACAGACGTTCAAGATAAGCAAGACAATATAATAAAAAGAAGGCGATGAACCCTAGACCTCTTGCATTTCCATTTAAATTAATGCAGCTTGGAGTTTAGCATAGAAATAGGGGGGTTTTAAAGCCCAGTATAAAATGTCTGGATAGCCTGTTCAAGTTAGTTAATGATATAGTTCTTATCAATTATTTGTTCTTAAGTCATCTTACCATCCTGGTCATGAAGCAGACTGTCATTAGATATCTTTATTCCATGGATCCCCAGAGAGTTTTGGTGAAGCAAGCAATCTCACTTCCTCTGAGAGGATGCCCAGCATTTTTTGTGCTGTAGCTGAACTGAGACCCATATAACACAATTCAAATTGTACAACGACCTGAGCTCTCAGTCTTAGGGCATCTATCTGTCTGCATGTACGCTTTGGAAGAAAAAGTGCTTAATTCACCCACACACCAATGTCTGCTGATCATTTACCTTGGTCTCCTCTTAGCTTATCGTGTCATAAGAACAAAATGTTACTATCACTTATCTTACTATCACTTTTTATTAGTTTCTCACATCTATTCATATTTTGGTATTACATTTTTCAGCACAGGAAATTAGCTCTTTTGGTGCTCTTTCCTTCTCCTGACCTTGCTGTCAACAGCTGTCAAACAGAAAAGGAAAGACAAAAATGTTTTTGGCTTGGTTTAGTTTTCTGAATAATGGTGTTTAATTTTTTCTCATCCAGTTGTTTTTATTCCACACCTGTGTGGAGCTTTGGCTACTGCAGGTATCATTTAACATCGTAACAGAGGTGACCATAGCTTAGTTGGTCCCATAATTATATGCTATTGTATTGCCTTAATCAAGGATTGGTTAACATTTTTTTTTCTCTCGTTATAGCTTTTCCTGAAATTAGAGTTTTCAGATTTCCCATTTCCTGGAGAGGAGAATCAAGAGCCTTTGTAATCTGACATAACACCATATTTTCCACTGTGTCCCAATATATAACATACATATATCCTATATATGTCTCTGAAAATAAATTTGATAGATGTTTCCAGTTACCAGAAATTTTGAAAGGAATTACTGCAGGTAAAGAAAAAAAATGTTTGAGTATGCCTGGATGCTGTGAGATCAAGGTCTTAGTTTAAAATTATATTTTGCATACTGAGAATAAATCACATACTTGATCAATTACACAATTTTTCAAGATTTCTATGGAAATGGCATGTTTAAAGCTTTGCATGAAATTCTAGCCTTACCACAGTGAATAAGAGTATTCCATTAGCGGTGGCAGGAAGAGATTGTAGCCATACTGACATTTATAGGCTTTCTGCCAGATAATTTCTACTATTTTCTCAGCTCTCTGGCAGAATTCTGTTATAAGACTGGTAAAGTATTGTACTAATAATCTAAAAATAGTCCTTAGTTGTGTCGCATATTTAGTGTGTGAGGTTAGAAAGGGCATGTAAGTTTTACATTCTTATTTTTTCTTTTCCTCAAATATAAATATCTATTGATTCTAATACTTGATGTTAATGGGACATCACTGTTCCTTTAGAATTTGTTTCTCAAACAGAACCTCTTTATTGCTATGTGTAATAATTTGTGTGTTGTTTTAATACCAACATATAGTGAAATCCTGATGGCTTTTTCAAGAATCGAAAGAAAGTTTTTGTTTTCTCATTTAGATAATCCTATAGAATTAAACTTGAGTAATAATCTATTCTCCTATCACCCACAGCATTTCAAGAAGAATAAAAATAGTAATTCTACAACTAGAACTATTAGAAATATTTCATGAAAGATTACAGGGAATACTACACAATTGATTACTGCCAAAGTCTTAAACATCTATTCCAAATACTTTTTTGCCACACTCTCTTAAGCAAGTACACTGTTATAAGTCCTTAAAAACTGACTATTTGAGGGTCTTCTATTTTGTTATTGAGGCTGTTCTACTTTAAATGAACACATCAGATTAAGGATTTAAACCTAAATTTCTGAAGATCCAAACAGCACCAAACGGACCTAAGCTATTGTACTTTCTCAGCCAAATGCCCACATACAAATTGATCTTTTTTCTACATCAGTACATTCCTTTAAAAGGCTTTTTCTTAGATGAATAATCATTCTCTGGGGGAAAAAAAAAAGTCACAGAATATCATCAAGGAGCTTTTCTGTTCCACTAATATAAATTTGTATGCAATGAGATAATTTTCTGCAGAGACTGGGCTTTATGACTAGATATAAAAAGTTCATGTAGTGTGTTCATGACAACATTTTAATTTAGATAACCAGATGGATCTGAAAAAATCATGGATCTTTCTAGAAGAAAGAAAAGTTGGAACAGATGCTCTTGAGAAGACCAACTAGCAAAGACAGGATGTCATTATTCTTTGTTATAATTAAAGCTAAGAAGATAAAATGCAGAGTTTCTCATCTTTTGCAAAAATTGCCAAGACTATATCATGTATGAAATTAAAGAAATTCTCAAAGTAGTTTCAGGATAAATGAAGAAGCGCTGAATATTCCCACTTCTAGGTCTTGAATAACTTTGTCCTTCAGCCTTTCTTACCCACATAATTTCCTGACAGCTTCGTTAGTAAAATTTCCCCTCAAAAGTCTAACAGTTTTATAAAACACACACTACATTATGTGCTAAACTCTGTCTAGAAAGTTATAACATATCTAGAGTATAATATATCAAGGCATTGCAAGGAGAGTCACAGAATCACAGAATGGGTAGGCTCGGAAGGGACCACAGTGGGTCACAGCTGATGAAAATCCACTTGTTGGAAAGCCAAAGCCTGCCTGATTACTCCTAATTGGTTCTTCATCATTCAGTGATGTTAAATGGACAAACATTCCTAATAAGTGCAGTGTGGGACTAGGTTTACTACAGGCAAAGACAGAAAAAAGGAAAAGCATTCCTGGCTCACCAGCTCTTTGCTGACTATTAAGCTAGCCAAGATAAATCTTAAATTTTACACATACAATTTCTAGTGAAAATAGCTTTTGATTTTCTGCATTTTCAACATCTGTCCAACACATACAGATTTCTTTGGAATCCAGGAGGCTGAGAAGGGAAATAACAATAAGAAAAATTCATGACAACGTTTTCTTGTTGCAGTTCTAGAGTTCAATCACAGGATATATATTCTGATGTGTTCTGCTCAGAGGTTGGTGATTACATGTCCAAGATGAAAAGCTTCTCTGCATTATGAACGTTTTGGTTACAAATGAGCGTTTTTTGACATGTATTAAACTTGACACATTAACTCCTGGATGAATTACTTACCAAAGGAGCTGCTTAAGACTATTAAGATATATACAGTGAAATCCTAGGTGCTAAGTAGAGTTAACATTATTCCAAAGTGTATTTCTTTTTAGGGTGTCTGGTTTAGCTTAAGTTTCCCTCTTTAATCATGCATACTGCCCCAGGCTGCCAAAAACGCACCCATCAGCATTGCTTAGTGAAGGCAGCTTAGTGCTGTCAGCCATCTTATCTCCTCTGCTGCATGGCCGACAGCTTTTATCTGTGAGTATAAACATTAAAATGGAACTATAATCCTACCTTAGTCCTACACAAGATTTCCAGCTGTTTCTCAGATATGAAGAATCTCTTCCCATTAGAGAAAGGAATATCTCTCTCTGTGCTTTTTTGTATGTATATGTGTTTGGACAGTAAAAATCATGATGAGCAGGAATTTGGAAAAAGAAATTCTACCATAGGAACTCTTTTGGAAATAGCTAGCTAAGCCAAGGAGTCAGTTTTGTAACAATCTCAATCTAACATCTGGGATGCAATGTTAAATACGTAATTATACTAATAATGTGGCACCATGGAATAATGAGTGTTAAGACTCGTTAATGTACCTTTTCCTCCCGCCCCTCCCCCCCCAGGGCTTTTCCTGCACCATACCACAGACAGCCTGATTAAATATGGAAATAAAAGACAGCAAAGACACTAGTATATGATAGCCTAAAAGTAAGCTTGTTTCAGCATTATTTATGAAACAGAAAGAAAACAATGGTAATAAATATTGGAAGACAGTTTTACCATTTCTGCCTGCGAACTGGAAGTTCTTTCCTTCTACATCATCAGTTGGATACAATAACATTTTCCAAAGCATTTTAAGGTTAAATAGACAAATCTAAAAAATATTATTTTTTTTCTAAAACCAGGAAAACCATGTAGAATAATTTAGAGTTATATTTTCTCCTCATTCCTTTAATCTCTTACTCTGTCCTCTTGTCACTGTCCCGGCCTGCAGCTGTAATTATTAGATCTTTTATGCTATAGAATTAGTGTTTGGAACAAACTCCCTATATCTTTTTTACTGCAACAACACTTCGATTTTTTCTGACCATAAATTATTAATTTCTTACTCTTAGTTTCTTTCCTCTCCTGTTAATGGTGTATGAAGCTTAACTTTGGGAATAAAAGGAAGCTTACTTGCTGAGCTGGACTTGACAGAAAAGAAGAAAAGATGGATAGTACTGGGCTGTGTCTCCTTTGCTTTTAGTTTCCTCAAAACAGAGTGTGAATCAGACCAGGAAACTGAGAGTGTGAAGATCTCATCCATCAAGACAAAAGATCCCCATTTTCCCAGTTGACCACTGACTTCCACTGAAGCTTTTGAAGGCTCCTACTTCATTCAGAGGTTCTGAATGAACCCCAAATTGGATGCAAATGATGAAAAAAATGGTTATATGTTTAACTGAATGAGGATAAGTAGCTGTCTTAATATCAACTCAAATGCTTGAAGTAGAGTTCTTTCCTAAATATTTATAGGAGTCCTTAAAATATTTCTGTTGGGTTATCAAAGCCATACAAAGGATTATGATTCCCATTTATCATTAGAAATTAATTGAAACAGGGTATTGAAATCCCTCATGTACAGTTCTGAATATGCAATGCACATAATATGGATAAGCAGAAATTAATGGGAAATGGCTGCCCCCAGTGCACTGAAAGCCTTAATCTTGGCTTTCACTTATACTGAAAATAAAGTATTTTCTAAAAAGATTTTTAACAATTCTAATGTTATTCCCAACCATTAAAATGACAATGAAAAACTCAGGAACAAATTATAGAAATTTAAACTGTCACATTTCAAAATGTCAAATGTATGTTTATATAACAGATAGAGATACAGGGATAACCTCTGCTAATGTAAAAAGACAGAGCACATTTCTAATAAAACAGTACACAGAAAAGTATTATTATGTTTAATAGAATCTCTATGCTTTATCCTTCTTCTCACTTGATAACTTTCAAGGAGCTCTGATTGTAGTTGTTTTTAAGCCTCTGTAGAAGCATTTGACATTCTTACCATGGGATTTGATCCAGAAATGTGCCCTCAAATCAAGACAAGTCTCATCAGACTGGGATTGTTACTGTCCTCCCTCACTAAAATCAATAGTTTATACCAACTAGATTAGATCAGACTAGATATATGAACTGTTCCTGGTGTAATTGCTAACTGCACAAAAGTATATGCATGAAACTAACTAAATAAAAAAATCCTTTGACCATTCCCATTTGCAATGTACTCTCTTGATGACAAATGCCTCAACTCACTCTATTTGCACTGAATACTTTCTGTATATTAACACAAACACAGAATTGTCAAATTATTCTAGCCCCTATTAAAAAAAGAATAAAAAAATACCTTTCTCTAGACCTTGGATCAAGTTCCTTACAAGCAGTTCCAGTGAAAACAATGGAACTGCTCATGTCAGATTTTGGCCAGAATTTTACTAATTATTCTGATACCATCTGAATAAAAAAAAATACAGTGGAATTTTTTCTTAAAAAAAAGATTCTCTTTTTTAATCAAACTCATGCATTTTTTTAAAATCTAAAATCTTTTCTTGAGATGATTAAAATGGAACAAATTGTTAAAATAGTTCCCAACTTCCTACTGATACTGAGTGAGGGGGAAATTTTACACTGAAGACATAATTGGCATATTTAGCTAATCTTTTATTAATGTGACACAATTGTAACATACATCTTGTCTCAGAAAAGTCAGCATGAAAATTTTTATGTCATTATGCTATGGCCCCGCTTTTTAATAATCCTCTGTAGGTTAAGTTGGTTGCAGCAAAAATGAGATTTTTCATTTTTGTGTGTGCTGTATGCTCCACAGTATTCTTCAGTGAAGAAAAAGCAGGTTCCTTTCAGAACTAAATCTTTATGCAACACGTTTCTATTGTGGGAACTATGCAAAACTTTCAGTTATACATTTTAATCTAAAGAATAATAACAATAATAATTATACTTTTTATATATAACACTTTGTACAAAATCATGTTTTATGTAATGTGTAAAAAAGTATATTCTCAATCACAAAAAGTCACCAAGAGGTTTATATCATCTCAAAAAGCTATAAAGGTATCAATTGTAATTCTTCAATACATTAATATGAAAAAATTGACTCCTAAGTTTGCAATCAGAATAACAGCTTTCTCCAAGAAGAGAACAGTTCATGTTATAAGTTAATGATAGACATATATATATATATATACTTGACAAACTGTCACTGGACATAAAGAATAGGCTAGGATTCCTTATTTATGGAAGGACAAATAAAATTTCCTCACTCACACAAATTTAAAGGGGGTAGGAGTATGTAATTTCCTCGAATGTCCATTCCAATGGTTTAGAAGGATTGTAAATAACCAAAAGGAAAACAGTGTTACCAGAATCCATTCCATATTTTAAATGTAGCCATCTAGGACAGAATTCAGAGAATCTTGTTAGTATTACATGAATACTCACACTAGAAAGATAAGATCAATTACGTCAATACCATTGCACTTCTTTACTGATTTTTTAGTGTCTGGAATGTAAGTACTCAAATTAATTTGGAGTAAAATTCTCCAAATCTTTGAGCATCCAGAAAGGACACATCAACTAGAAACAGCAAATACATAATCATTGGTCATAATCGTTGGTCTTAATATTTAGGTATTATGTGTATGAAATGATGTTTCTAGAATCATAGAGCACTTAAGGTTAGAGAAGACCACTGAGGTCATATAGTCCAAATCACTGCTCAAAGCAGATATTCCAAATGCATTTTCACAGCTGCTGAGTAGAGGGAAAGGATCACCTCCCCATGGCCCATTTGCTACATGCCTACTAATGCAGCCCAGAATGCAGTAAGCCCTATTTTCTGCAAGGCACATTGCTGAGTCCTCTTCAATTTGCTCTTCACCATGGCTCTTCAGTTCTCCTCTGCAAAACTGTTTCTGAATCAGTCAATCCCCATTTTGTACTGTTGCATGAGATTATTCTGCCCTAGCTGTAGGAAACTGCCCTGGCCTTGTTCGTTTCCATGAAGTCCCCATCAGCCCATCCTTCCCAGCTTGTCTAGATCACAGTAGCAGCCTTGACCTCCAGCATAATAACTATGATCCACAATTCAGTATTTACTGTGAACTTTCTAAGGGTACATTCTATTTAATTTTATGAATTAATTACATTTCATTAATTCATAAATGACATATATTAATGACATTTCATGTCATTAATAAAGTTGTTCAACGGTTTTGGTGCCTGGATCAGTCCCTGAGGAGTATCAGTAAGTGATCAGCTACCAGCCATCCTTTCAAATTTCCCTTCACTTTGTAGTCCTCTTATCCTGTCCCTATCTCAGCAATTTGCCTGTTATGACACCATGGCAGATGGAGTCAGGAGCCTTACTGAAGTCAAGGAAAACAACATAATTCTCTGGGGTTGTTTGTTTGTTTGTTTTTCTTTACAATATAGAAGGGGAGAAAAATTTTAGCCAACTCTATTTGTTATCAAAAACTAGAGGTGAGGGATAACCATGCAAAAATGTGTATTTTTCTAGATTGTTGACGTTAAAAAACTAGCAAATAATCAATCAGCTTATTTCTCACTAACATGAAGTCTATGTCAAACAAACCTGTTACTTATCAAATATTTATAAATAAAAAAACTTTACAAAAGACATGTTAGCATGGGTGGCATGCATTTTCTGTTAAACACTCTAAACTGTTACTTTTCTTGGCCAGTTGGAAATAATTCTAGAGCAGAACAAACAGATTTAAATTGGGCTATGACAGTTACCCACTTCCTCCCTCTTCCTTTGCAGCAGCTCCAGCATTCATTTGGTCTTCCAATGAATCAATTCCACTTACTGAGCTTGCAGGAATCTATTCTATTTCTTTTTTGGGTTAGTTTTCTGCTGAGTTTGCAAGTGAACTGACACATCAGAGAGCCAAGATAAGCAAATGTGCCAGAGCAAAGGGTACACTGACATTTATGCTTACTTAAACTCTCATGAAACTGCATCCTGAATAAGTATCCAAAATATAATGCTAGTCTAGATAGTTAAAATTCTGATTGTCTATACATTTTGTTTATTCTTCCTAATTATTACAGTAGCAGCTAGAAGTCAGTTAGAACAGCCTGTGAGATATTGCTCAAATGAAAAGTTCAAGAAAAGAAATTCATCCAAATGGCCATGCCAAAAGAAAGACAGAAAAATGGAAGTACAGAAGCTTCTCTGAATAGTGTCAGTAGCTTAACTGAAAGCAGAGCTCAGGTCTTCTTAATTCAATTTTAATGCCTGTCTGCTAAGCAGAAAACAGGATTATGAGTGCACTTTGCACTCAGAAAAATCAGCCTCCTGCATATGACTATTGGACTTGTTCTCCTCCCTGGCTGGGAAGTATCTTCTAAATACTGATGAGGTATGACAGTCCTCAACAAAGTCAATATCAAAACTAGAAATTCACTTCCAGCCCCAATTTATTTTAATAAAACAATCTCTACTGAAGCTTGGAGTGCAAACAGATAGGTCTCCCTGTGCATGACCATCAGTGCAAGGCAAAGGTTAAAAGCCAAGAAATAATAAAACCCCGGCTATGTTAGAGACAGGATGCAACTTAAAGTGGATGCTGATGAATAATATTTATTTCAACACAAAAAGTAAACGTAGGATCTTTCTAATTTGTGGTGTGTTTTTTTTCTTTCCTTTAGCCTAATTTGTTTGATGAATTGCTAAATCTAGGGAAATGCTGTTTGAGCTTTTAAAACCCTGGCTACATAAATTTAATGTGGCATTTGTTTTAGTGCTGGAATATTATCTTCCTATGCCTCCAAGAGGAAAGATAACCAAAAGCACTGAAATCCACGAAAATGCTTTCTACGTGGCAAGGTGTTGGATCTGGCCCCAGCCGGTCCCAGCGGCTCCAGCGGCCCCAGCGCAGGGCACGGCTGAGCCCCTCAGCCCCGGGCGGGCAGGAGAGAGCCCCGGGGAAACCTGGGAAGGGAGGGCAAAACGCTGCCCGGCAGCCAGGGCTGAGTGAGGGCAACCGGGGCAGAAACAGCCCTGAGAGCCCCGAGGGCAGAGCGGGAGGAGGCAGGAGGGGAGGAGAGACCCTGGTGGGGATGGCCCTGTGGTCATTTGAAAAATACTGAAAGCTAATTATTAAATACACTGATACTATGGAACATTTAAGTTCTCCAACAGAATGTATAACCTACAGTTTTACAGTTTTTCTCATTCTTTGGAAGGTTGAAAGTGTACTAAATGTTAGAAATTGAGAGTTCCTGAAACTAATTTCTATTTTGCTGGTTTTACCATTCAAAACTGAATGATGAGCTATAAAGTAAATAGGACATAAACCCACTTTAATTCATTGATTGATAGGAATGTGTTTAAGCATATACTTAAGTGATTAAGCCTTCACTTACAATGGTAGGCTGTGTTGGGACTTTATGGCAATAGTAGTATCATTGATCTTTGACAGGGATACAAATAGTTAATTACTGCCTTAGAGGAGCATGTAAGATTTTCAAGCTCATCTAAATAAAGCACTTTCCCTCATTATTTACATCCGAGGTGAAAGTACATTGAAATATATGAATTCTCCGAGGTGTATAGCTGTAAAGAAGATGGGCTAATCTAACCAGGTGAGCATTAAAAGTAGTTCTCCTTAACAATACTCCTTTGATTTTCCAAATCTCAGCTTGCTAATGATCTTGAACAAAGTAGAGCTACATCAGTGATGCAAGAGAAAGACTGTATCCTCTTATAAACTTCTAGGGTCTTTTTCAGGAGTACACCCCTGGGCTATCAAGCCAAAGGCAGCACATACATTAATTTTGAAGGGGCTTAAGTTTCACAATGTATGCCTAGAAATCATTGTTATACATAGAAAAGTTCCATCTGAAAAAGGAAGATTTTGCTTTAGAAGTTTGTCTTCTTCTTAGGAAGGAAGGTTGGCCTGGATGGCTTTTTGGGGGAAAGAAACATAGTGATAAGTACTAGAGAGTCTAGGATCATAGTTGTTGACTGAAGCTTGTTTGAGCTTCACAGTAATACAATGACAAATAAATAGCAAATACTACCTGAACTATGAAATTGAGGTTGGATATCTTTCTCAAGCATATCTTTCAGTACCACAGTTTGTTTATTATGGTGCAGGAATTAGGAAATACAGCTCTGGAGGCCAAACAATGTCCAAAGGTAGTTCATTGCATGGTTCTTACAGCAAGTAAAATCTATGAGAGTACGAGCTTTGGAGCTGAACCTTGCTTACCAAAGTATTTGTTCTTCTACATACAAAAATGATGCTCCTTTTTGTAAAAGATTCAACATATCAATAAAGTGCATCAACCTTCTTTCTGAAATATTATGTATTGGATCCATTGTGAGAAAATTGCCCTTTATAGCTCTGTCTTTGTACACATTGCATAAAATGCCAGGTTTTGCAAAAACTTCTCTACTCTTCTTTACTGTGATATAAGCTGCTGTTGAAAAGATACTGTGCTACTTCATCTTTACAGCACTGAATTTTAATGTGCATTTGATAAGATTTGAGCAGCAATGATGTTTAACACTCTTGTACTTTACAATTATTGCTCCTGAATTTGTAGTTGCATATTTTATTAGTTACTCCTTTTGTTGCTCTTTGGTACTTGCAAGCTGCTAGCACTGTTTATACTGTATTTGATTACACATTTAGACAAAACAGTTTAGCACAATATAGTGTAATCAGAAATACTCAGAAAATCAACTTAGCCTTGATCTTGTAAAATCATGAGTGGTCTAAATGTACAACTTGCCCTTTTCAATAGATATTCCGTAGCAGCAATATGCATAAACAGGTATTTTGTTTTATTCTTTCCTTCTGTAAAGAACGAGTAAACTAAAATGACAAGACAAAGCCTATGTGAATGTTCCCTGGGGGACTTTTCAGAAAACTAAAAAGAAATCTGATTAATTTCTGCTCCAGAGCATAGAGAGAGCTGGGAAGGTTCAATGCAAAGTTAGAGAAGAAGGACTAGATTGGTAGAACTAAAAAGATTCAAGTAGAGCTCTGTTTGGAGTTTTATTTTACGAAATATTTTTTGTCCCTTGTCAGAAGGTACTGGTTCTATAATAGTCAAAGCTCTCCATGAAGATAGTTCAGGGACGTATGTTAAAATTATATATGTTCTTTGGGACTAGGATAGAACTACTTGGTTTTGCAATCTGTTTCTTTCTCAGTCCTTACTTAGAGCTAAAGGATCAGAGCATGTGACTTTATGGTTCAATTACTGCAAAGGTCACCTGGTCACCTAGGATGGGAAAAAAATACAATGGTAGTTACTTGATTTTCAAGAGATAACAAAAGGGTTGAACAAGCCTGGTCCATAATAATAAATCAGCAGGTGGCTACAATACTTGTGGTGAAATAACCAAGTCTGAGTCTTCCTATATCAAGACACTACTTACCAGGATTTTTGGTATTTTCACTTCTGCACAGTGAATATCTAAAATCTTCAAAATCTCACTCTCTTCACTTTCCTGAATGGAAAAACTTTCAAGTCATGAAAATGTACACGGAAACAGGAAACGTTTCCGACACAGCTCTAAGGACCCAGATAACAGAAAAAATAAGTCATTTAGTGATGGACTTGAATGCCTGAAGCTGCCATCACCTAATTCCTAACAAAAATTCAGTCACGTTGGTTATTATTATTAGTAATTTTTGCACTGATAGTCTGAAGAAACATCTGAAGCTTTGCTTTCTTTTTCAAAGTTTATCTGAGTCTCTTTAATCTGGCTATGCATTTTTCAAAACAGATTTTTACGTGTTATTGTAATTATATGTTTTAGAATAAATCAAAAATAGAGGAAGATCAGAGTTTTCCAACACTTTATTTTCAGATTTTTCTCTTGATCTTGGGAAGCAAAGAAAACTAAGTGTAACACAGTTGTTTCAATCTCTAAAAACTTTAGCCTCATTTTGAAGATCCAACACAATTTCAACCTTAGAATATTTGTTTGCTCCTTTTACAGATTCTTCAGCAAATGTTTTCACAACTCTCAGGCTACTGTCAGGGCCACATGCTTCCTGCATGAGGATTACAAAATGAAAGAAAAAGCTGAATGTTTTGAAAGGCACACTTTAAAGTAAGTCTTAGATCTGATGGCCACCAATAACAATTTCAGCTACTGTTACTAAAGGTCAGATAATCACCATAGTAAGTAGATGACAATCTTCAAACTTGTTTCAAACACGAATGTTTTGTGAAACAACTATTATTTGAATTTTCACGGATTTCACAGAATATTCTGAGCTGGAAGGGGGACCCACAAGGGTCATTGAGTCCAACTCAATGAGTACATGGCCCATATGGGGATTAAACCCACAACCCTGGTTTTATTTGCACCATGTTCCAGTCAACTGAGCTAATCATGAGCTCCACCAAAATGAGTCTTTACTGTATGTGTTTCTCATCGTTTTAGAAGAAGAAATTACAGAGAATTTTATTTACAGTGCATTTTACATAAAAGTGTTAATGGCCTTTTCAATCTCCCTCTAACCTAGAGCTATAAATACAGGCTAAATCGAGAAGCTGTCAATTTTTCTCTAAAGTTACATTGGCATAACTATGTCAGCAGTGCTTCAGAGGAGGCAGTGTGTGCACTAGCAGAAGAAATTTCTTCCTCAGTAGTTTTACTACCTCCATGCAAAATATACAGTAAACCGGCAAATCTATTCTCCTAGAAAAGCAAAATTAATATAAAGGTTTTCGCCCAAAAGAATTTTTTCATCTGGGGTATGGTTTTCTCACATTATATGCTGACAAAACTAGGCAGCATAACTTTTGGATCAAGCTTAAGTATTTGTCCTTGCTTTCTTGGTTCATTTCCATCCATCTACCATCTTTTTGCCAGCAACTTTGCTTAGCCAATCTCAATAGACTCCTTCTAATTTAAAATCAATGAAGGAGAACAGAAAAAAAAGATCCATAGGCATGGTAAGGCTTTAAGACAGCTGAATGCTATGAATTTCCTAATTTGCATCACCAGCCATATGATTTCTCTTCATCCCATACGTTAAACCATGTACATCGGTATTTCCGTTTATGTTTCCTAAACAGTATGCAATGAAAACAATAACTGTAGTTCCTAAACCAGTAAAGGCCACAGTTAAGTTAGGGAAAAATTAAAAGAGGGGAAAATAATATATTTGCACTTCTTGCAGTACCAACTTCTGTATCAAAAGTAGAAACAAAATACTTACAGCATAATTGGTGAATGTGGCTAATGTGATCCTTAGCTGGCTTACTTCAGCGAGAGCACTGAAATTCAGTCTCCGTTGTATTTTCTTCACATCTGTATAAAGAGGAACAGGATTCCACTCAAAATAAATCGTGAAAATCTTCATAACTTTCAAGACCCTCTCTGTCTTTATATATCTATTTTGAGTAAAAAAATTAATGTAGCTAGTTTGTGTAGCAGACTGATAGTATTGTGTGATTTCCTGTGCTTATTGCAATGTTCTGGCTGTGGTACATTGACATTTCTGTTGATGTACCCATATTTCCAGGCAGCTAACATTTCTCAGAATGGCCTACTGCATAAATTGTGAGAAGTTTGTGCAGTTCCAACCTCAAGTGTCTCTCAACTGTCTTGTAATTTGTCTTTGATACATTATTGGAGTTCTCTCATTTCATGGTATTAAGCCATTTCCTCAGGCACAGGATGCCTTTTTTCAACTTGTTCCTTTGAGATCTGGGCAGCAAATTTGGGTTTAATCCACTTCCATCTTCATTGCAATTTTACTGGAAGCAGCTGTTACCCCTTTTTTAACAGTTTGCTGTCCATCAGGCAGCCTGAGGGACCCACCATATGACATCCGTCCTTGGTTCTAAATATACACCTGCACAATGTGTTTTCTTGGGGCAAGAGTAGAGCAAAGGGACTCTCTCTTCCTTTTGCACAAATGTGTTTTCATATCTTGAATGAAAAACTTTTATTTATTCCCTGTAGTTATACTTAACAACTTCTTATCTTTGGAATAGGTTTAGCTCTTTTAGTACAGTCTGAAAATGTAGTACAGCCTAATTGCCTGTTTTACTAGACATAAACATCAACACTGCAAAATGTGAATGTGTTAGCGCTTAAATCTCATTTCAGCTTAATACAGATCATTTAGGCAAGTTTTGGTTAAATGAGTGAGAAAGCTTGTGGACACAAGCCATGAGATTTGACCTAACTATCATATTATTAGAAGTAGGCTTAGAAAAGTCTGTGTGTAAAATGGCAACATTTTTGCACAACAGAATATGACAGTAAGATTAAGCATGACAGTGAACATGTCAGCCATAAATATGAAAATGTCAAAAAGCAAAAGAAAATTCTCTAGTATGGTAGGGACAAAAAAAGACAGTAAAAATACAGAAACCTGTTATTACATTTTTAGTTTCCTGGACTGTATGACAGACTGATGGGTTATAGTAATGGAATCAAGAGTGAAGACTAGAGAACAATCCTCCACAAAAAAACCAAAAAAGCCCCAAAACCAAAAAAGGAAGTAAAAGTCTAAAATAATAGTACTTGTCAGAGAAAAGACAATTCTGAATAGATGTGATACATATTACTACTTGCTAAGTTGAACAGTGAGTTTATATTTATTTTGTACAAGGTTGACTCAGTCTTTAAAGACATACTCTCAAGTCCATACAGTGCGAAAACCAGACAATGTTTTAAAGAGGGTGGAAAAAATTATTCCAATTTACTCAACACCTTAATAAAATAAACAATAGATACATCAAATGAAGTCACTCTATAGTAGCTTATCAATAATGTTCTTTAGTGCTGTTATTGGGAAGATGCATACTTATAAAATGCTGATATTAGATATTGGAGATGGAACTGACCAAAATTATTAATCAGAAGTTTATCTTCTTTATCCCTGTATTTTCAGTTGTGACATGCAGACAACATATAACCGATACATTTAGATTTTTTTCAAACAAATTTATTTTACTATTAAAAGCAAGAATTTGTTTGTGCAGATAATAGTAGATATTAATTTGACTCTTGTAAGCTTATTTTTGGCATGTATTTCCACAAGATATTCTGGTTAGTTCTTAAGACTGCATATCAGTAGCAAAACTCTCAAAATGCTGCCAATAACTGCTATTTATAAGATTTCATGGGGAATACCTACAAATCTCCTTCACACTTTTCCTTTTGTTTACAAAGGTTGTAATCCAGTGAGTGAACAACACAAGAACATATGGCTTAGACAGCACCATAAAAGTAGTCAAAAATAAAGGTGAGGCAAATACTTGTGAACTGCTTGAAAAAGATATATTGACCTGTAGTATAGCTTAGGACTGATTATGCAGAAGTATAGATCTCTTGTTCTATTTTCATGACCAGGCTGAGATATTTACATAGTGGGGTCAGAGATCTGCAAAAATAGCTCAGAGCATACATTTATTCCTGCTTAAGCTGGGAACACCTTCATCCACACTGCTTATTTTCAAGAGCCAGGTAGAAATCCACTACAATTTTTGTGATCCTGAAGGCTCAGATCGGTTATTGTCCTCCTTTTGAAAGCTGACCAAGTGCATGCTAGATAATGCAAATAAGAAGTGAAAAAAAAAAAAAAACACGCACAAGTCTATCCAGTTGGTATTTAAAGCAGCTAAGCCCCAAATAACCAACCCCTCCTCAAAAGAACATAAAACCAAACCAAAAGAACCATAGGAGGCCTAAAAGGATTGTTTTAGTCTACAAACAGCTATAATTGAGTGGACAAAATGGCCAGCCTAAACAGCTGTTGCTGCACGGGGCAATTCACAGTGAGCCTCAAGATACACTGTTCTGCAGGTGTTTGCATTGGAGGAATGATGTTGGACACCTTTTGATGGGAAAAAAGTTTTTGAACACAGAAAATATTTTCACATATTCTTAAAAGTCAAAGTAAGTCATATCCAAAAAAACCTGTTTCATTGAGCAACATGCTTTCAAGAATATTGAGGAATTCCCTGTCCTTAGCATCTGTTTCTCTAAAGAATACATGATTTGTAGAAGATTTGAAACCTTTAACTTCCCCTCCAAAGTTGGACCTATTTAAGATAAATGCAAGTGGGTAACAAAACCCAAAATTATCCGCTCTCTGTAGGCATTCTTAAAATGGAGCCCAGCACAGAAATGAGTGAAAGTACAAAAGCGTGTTGTCGAAGTAGTTCAGGCCCAGAGTCAGATTTCCAAATGAAAAAGTCAAAGGAGTAGAGCTCAGAGAGGAGTCACACTAATAATCTGGGTTTGTGAACTTAGACGGCTGGGCTGAGGCTTTGGTCTGGAGTTTTTCTACAGTTTAGTTCATCTTTTCATTTGGCCTGACTGCTAGCAGAAATAGGAACGGCTAAATTAATTGCCATTTTCTTTTTTGCCAATACCACTAGCTTTAATAATCTAGTCTGTTTTCAAGACCTACCAACAGTATATTCATGTACTTTTTATCGCTTTACACCAGTCTAAGACTTCCAGTCAATTTGCTCTACCATACGTCAGATACATAGCTACACTGTTTATTGATTCCTCACTTCCACCCACAAATGGCCTATAAAATCTCTCAAAACAAAGTGTGTGATTTACAAGGCAATCTCAGCAAGAAACAGCAAATGGTCTCATACATTCAAATGCCTCTGTAAGATAAGTGAATACATTGGGCAAAATATAAGTTGTTCTGTATGAGCCTGAAGTGTATACTTCAAGCACTTTTTTAATTATGGCGGTCATCAGGTGACCTAGTCTCAGACTGAAAAATACTTTTTATCAGGGACCCAAATCAGCATAATGAGTGTTTCTTACTTCCCCATAAAAATAATGCATGGGAATATGTGATTGGTAAGCTTAGTTTTGTCTCAGGTAGGATCCACTTCCTGCAAAAGCCATTGTGCTCTAAATTCAAGATGCCAAGTTACTTGGAACATGCTCCACTGCATGTAGCATAGAATAGAAATGTTAAATGGTGCTGTTTTGAACAGTGATTCAATTCCTATACATTTTGAGACAGATTAATGTAGTCACAAGTTGACATGCAGTGTAAGAACTAAAAGTATTAGCTTTCTATTAAGACCGTGGATAGGTGGCAACGAGTATGAAGTGAGAAGTCTTCAGGAGCTTGGCAGCAGCATGCCCAAGGAAAATTTTACACTGTGATACTCTTCTTGGCCTGATATCACTTTCATAGTCAGCCTATGGCTCCATATGAAAATAGGGAAAAATTACACTAAAGGCCATATACATTTTTTACTCTTTGTCAAAATATAGCCTATTTTTTCTATAAAATGAAAAAATAGGCTAGGCTTACTGAATTGTATTCAATATGTAGTATGCCCTGCATAGTCACATCTAACATGACATCAGGCATTTGAGTTTTATAAGAAAATGCTCAATGGTGCTGGTAACCAGGAATCCAAAATTTTAGAGCAGGAGAATGAATTCAAGCCCCTAAATATATGTTTTGGCATCTAATAAAGGCCTTGCACTAGTTTTGGCTGGGTTAATTTTCTTAGCAGCTAGTATGGGGCTATGTCTTGGATTTGTGTTGGGAATAGTGTTGATAATATATGTTTTAGTTATTGCTGAGTAGTGCTTACACAAAGTCAAGGTCTTTTCTGCTCCTCACACCACCCTACCAGCGAGGAGGCAAGGTACACAAGGAGTTAGGAGGGGACACAGCTGGTACAGCTGACACCTAAAGGATATTCCAGACCTTGTGGCATCATGCTCAGCATATAAAGTTGGGGAGAAAGAAGGAAGGAGGGGAAGTGTTGGCATTTGTCTGCTCAAGTTTCTGTTGGGCATGATGAAGCCCTGCTTTTCTGGGGGTAGCTCAACACCTGCCTGCCCCTGTGAAGTGATAAATTAATTCCTTGGGGTTTTGTTGGGTTTTTTGTTTGTTTGTTTTTTTGTGTATTTGGTTTTTGTGTGTGTGAGTGTGTGTAGCTTTTGCTATCCCTATTAAACTGTTTTTATAATGACCCGTGAGTTCTCTCACTTTTATCCTTCCAATTCGCTCCCCCATCCCATCAGGTGAGGAGTGAGTGAGAGGATGCATGGGGCTTAGTTGCCAGCTGGCATTAAACCATGGCAGGCCTATTGTTTATAGACGATAAGATGTGTATCTTTCTGTCACTAGAGTGGGCTTGTGGTTTCTTTTAAAAAAACCATTATGTCTAAACAATATTTCAGTGTTAAATCTCTAAAAAGATATTTAACAACAAACTATAGTGGGATTCTAATTAACACAATGCAGCTTAGTAGTGCTCCTAAGAATCAGGATATTAAATAAGTCAGGCTATGTGTGTAAATAATGTACTTGCTAACAAGAAGTTTACTTGGTCCTAAGAATAATTAGTTTAAAGTAGAGGAACGATGCCAAAAAGGTGAAGATATACTGCAGAGGAAGTATAATGAAAAATGATGTGAAATATATGAAGAAAATAGACATATTAATGCATCATTAAAATTTCATTGCAGTAGATAAAGCATGTTAAACATCAAGCTATAAATATGTAAAGTTATATAGCTTAATTTTACTCAAGGGAGTGGAGAATATTTTCAGATTTTAATTCCTAAACAGCAAATATGTTTGTGTTTTTTTTAATGTCAGGTTTAATCCTGAATGATACCATTCAGGAATCTCTGGCAATATAGCAAGATACAGTCAGTGATGCCTATGATACCCCAATGATTAAATGTGCTGTATAGAGAAATACATGCTGTATTCGCTTTTTATATCCTGTGGGCAGAATTGAACACTTCTTTCCTTTAACTTTCAACACTAAATAACAAAATAAATAAACCACCTGTATACAGGGTTATATGGGGATGAAGAGAGTTACAATTCCATTTACTGTCTTATTTTGGGAGATATAAAGGGATAAAAATCAAAGGAAACCTCTCAACACTGATATTATCGGACAAGGAAACTTTTTTGAGAGAGATTAGCAATTATTTATAGATATCAGCAACAAGTAAAATTCCAGAGAGGCTTTAACATTAATCAACTGTCTTAAAACTTTTTGGAAGAACAAAAAATATATGATTTTAACCAGTTATTCTCTCTTGCTGGGTCCATTGTTTATTCACTGTTCTATATGATCGCCACTTTGAATTAAACACCTTTTCACACCATTTGCTGTGCAGATGGCGAAGTGCTCTGTGAATGACAGCTGAAACCCCAGGAGCTCTGAGCAGTGCACTGGAAATACATCACAATAAGCAGATACCTATTATCTACTCTTGACTTGACTGTAATCTCCTCATCCAAATCCTTGTTTTTCTGCTCTTCCCTTTGACTTTTCTCTCAGAACACCCTACCTCTGCACCTTTTTTAGAGGGCTTTGGAGAGGAGTTCTCTGTCAAAGCCTAAAACACCCTCCATAAAGTTCAAGTTTGACAATTTGCACCTCCTACTATCTGGCAGCCAGAAGTGGGTATCATCTCTTTTGTGCTCTCAGCTGTGAATATGTTTGTCAGTGGTGTGAGAGAAAAAGATGCTTAAAACAGCTGTAAAGCAAGTCCTGTGGTGCTCCCCAGGCCCCTGGGCCATCCAGATTCTGCCAATTGCTGCTTTGGAAGATAGGTACAGGAGCAGGGACATCAAATCACCTCTCTATGTATCCTCCTGATCCTGTGGTTTTCACACCTTCTTTACAGCTGCACTCATTGTTTTTTCAGCTTTCATATTTTGCTTTCAGTTTAAACTTGTACCAGGTTTTCAAATGGTCATCTCCTAGCCAAATCGCAAGAATTGTAGTCTATCACCCTGCTCCTTCTTCCCATAAACCACCTTTGACAGTTAACCATATTCTTCTCCATGAGATATTCTCTGTGTTACATCGACTTCCAAGTCTGTGCCCTTTCCCATATCTACTTCTAGCTTTTTAGTCACTTGTTACTTAGTGTGCCTTTTAAAGGTCTTTTTCTTTTCCAAATTCTTATATTTCCTAGAGTTCAGTCACAACTCTTTATTCTCTATGCTTTCATAGATTAACTTCAATCATAGATGTAGATTTACCTTTGAATATCTTGCAGGCCATGTACTGTTTCAATTCCATATTCCTAAAGTATATCTTAAATTCTCAGCCTGTCTCTCTAACATAAATTTCAGCTTTCCTTCTTTCTCTCAACCCACTTCCCATCCCTCTCCTCACTTCACACTTCAATACTTACTTTGGCATCATCAGATTTTGACATATCTCAACATCCACCAATCAAGGTTCTTTTAAATATGTACAGATTTTCTGTATACGGTTTTCAGCTTTAGCTTTTGATAAAATATCAGCTTACCATGTCCTTGCAATGCTTTTCACAGGTATAAGAACAGAACAACTTTCAACTACCGTCCTTCGGAATGACACTTAAGGAATTTCATCCCAGCTTCACTTTTGCCCGTATTTCTTCTGGTTATGTCTTTTCCATTATATCAAACATACTACTGGTTTTTATCTTCAGAATACTTTCTTATTGATTTCTCTAAAAGGAAAACTTTGACTTCTTCTTCTACAGAATTATTTTCTATAACATCTTCTTGTTCTTGGAATAGTCGATAAACATCTGGCTTTATCATCCTTTTAATCCATCTTAAAAATCCTTCTTTTTAAAGGCATCTTTAATGAACAATGGGCTTATAAGTAAGATACGGGCAAACATTTTAGTAGGACCTGTTGCAATATGACAACAGATAATTGTTTTAAAATAGAGTAACTTCAGACTAAAAATAAGGAAGAAATTTTTACAACAAAGTGGAAGAGGTGAGGGTAGTGGAATACTGAAACAAGTTTCCCAGAAAAGTGGTAGATGCCACATTCCTGAAAACATTCAAGATCAGTTTGGACAGGGCTCTGAGCAATTTGATCTAGTTGATGATGTCCCTGCTCAGTGCAGGGGGGTTTGGACTAGATGACCTTGAAACATCCCTTCCAATCCAAAGTACTCTATGATTCTGTAACATTAAATTTTTTTACTTCTGCTATACCAAGATGACTTTCCTGTGATCTTCCAATTGACTGTCTCATATCTTTACTTCTAGTTATATTCTATAAGTAGAATATAGTTTGAATATAGAATATATAGAATATATATTCAAACTAGAATATAGTTTGAATATAGAATATATATTCAAACTTCCTTGAAGTTTGAATGGTGTTTCCATTTTATTTTGAGTCAGTATGTTCCTGGTTCGTGACAATATTCCTCCCCTTCATGAACTGCCTTCCAAAATTCTTCCTTTGACTGGGCCATTTCTCCAGGACAAGTCCATAAAATATTTATCATTTCCTCAAGATTTTAATTTACTACTTAGCAAATATTTTTACAATAGAATAACATGATTTAGTATGGATTTCTGAATTAAAGGTTCAGATTTATCACATGGGTGAGTTTTCTAGAGGCCAAAATTAAATGCATAATGAACACACCTACATGTGGATTCCAGAAGAGAACTGGAAGCTGATCTTGGCTTGCTGGGGAGTTCTCAGAGACAATTCATACAAGTGACTGCTTATGGGCTTAAGTGACTGTTTATGTGCACTTTAAGTAGTAATGGAGTACTCTACTGTGTTGTGCAAAAGAGAATGAACTCAAACGAAAGGCTAAGGGGAGGGAAGGGCTGTATGAAAAGTTAAAAATAGCCTACTTTTTAGTTTTTTTTGCTAGGGGAGAAAAAAAACTAATTAAAAACACTAAAGAAAGAAATAAAAGATCCTATTACAGATATTTAAAAATTAAATAGACCTGAGTCAATCTATATCCACAGATAGACGCAATAAGTCAAACCTGGTATTGTGGAAAAATTGTATAAACTAATAAAATTGAAAAAAAAGTTTGCAAAATTACTTCTATCACAGTTAGAAAAAATTGACACTGAAAAGATCACCTTTCAAAATGCTCTTGTTTATAGGGACTTACAATTAATAATGCATTATACTATTTTTAGAAATCTTTTTGACAAAAGTGGTATGTGATATGAGCATATTGTGCTGCCCTCCTGTCCTCCAGTATGACTATAGATTCTGAGAAAATGAATCATTAAAAAGGCATTTAAAATGTTTGGGTTTTGTTTGCTTTTTGGATCTCAGATGAAATTATTGCCTACAAGATGAAGCAGATAAAAAGGTTAAAGAAGTGCAACCAACATTTGCAGTAAAATGCTCATACATATAGTAAATAGTCTGGAAAAGAAATTTAGAAGTGCAACCACAGTAATTAGCGGTGACTTAATTTACAGCTATTGTAGCAATAAGTTAGTGAAGTACCTGGGAGGTTGTTTCTGTTAGACTTCTAGCTTAACAAGACAGATTTCCTCTTTCTTTATATGGTATCCATTAATCCCTGCTAGGAAGAGAGAACTGCGTAAAACTGTATCTACTGACAGGATTCTTTTCTAAACAAAGCCTGAGCAAATTCAGTCTGAGGTCTTCTTATGCTTGATGAAACAGCCTGCGTCTTCTTTTCAGGAAGTTCTACCTCCTGGTGCCTCATATTGTGTAAGCATATCATTGTCAGAATTGGTTTTGCTGTTTGTTTTAAAGGAACTAGCAGCAGGAAAATCTAATATCTTTTTTATTTCAAGTGACCCTACTAGCTTTGTTCAGGTCTAGATATTAATCTGAAATACTATGCATCATTACTAGCTATCCTAACAGGAAGGAAGCCTTCTTTGTTCAAGAGCCCACATCTGCAAATTCACACAATAGGCAGGACGGATTCCTATTACATACGTTCTTCCAAGACCAGCACAAAGGTGTTTTCAGACATGATCTACCCACTAGTTACAGCTGAGGCCCAAGGGCAGTCATCATTGCACTGAAATACGGAAGGTGCCACTGAACGTGGCTTCATCCACAAAGAAAAACTAATGGGAGAACAGGTTCCTTGGGAATAGCAGCAGGCTGCAGCACCCTCATACTCACTGTCAAACTGGTAAGTCTCCCCATGAGTCTCTCTCTTTGGGTCCACAACTAAAGTAGCAGAGGTCAAGTAATTTATACTGTGTGGGTATGAAATTACACACTGGTCTTAAACTCCTGTTAGAATGCTAGCAACAATGTGAAAAATAGTGCAAGTTTTCATGTGAGATATGCTGTTTTCCTTGCTGAAATAAAGCCATTTTTATGTCAATGAAGAGAAATAACGTGATTTATCTGTACCTAAATGTCTACTATAGCATGACTTTAATTATTTCCTGGAGGCATTTGTTTCTCTTTAATGACTATAGAAAAGGAGCCTAGGGTGATTTCAATGTAGAAGTACAGGTAATATACTTGGAAAAGTGAATCTCAGATTTGCATGGCAGTCAACTCCATGTGTTTAGCTACAGCTCACCTGAGACAAGCCACTTAATCAGATTAACCATAACTCACAAACTGGTTTAGCAGTGCTTTACTTGTATTCATACAGCTCTCACATTTGTGGCAGTGCCAGTAAGAAAAAAGAACAAAAATATATCCTTCTTGAGCAGCCCAAGACTGAGTCATATTAAGAGGATCTATGCATTATGACTGGACACAGCCAAACCTCTTACCTTGACTCTGCACCACACAGGAATTACTTTTCAGTCCTCCCAGCTCTAGAGTGGTATGCTTTCCAGCATTTATGGCCAGATATGCAGGAAACCCACCTCTTTCATCTCTTTGGCTTGAGCCAGTGAAAGGATGCAGGTATCACATGCAGGATCTAGGTATCGAACTGGGGAGTAGAAGGGTCTTACCATTAATTTAATGATGAATTTGGTCATGACTGGCAGTAAGTTTAGGAGCCAATGGCTTGGTGTTTAACAGCATGAACTCAAGAGCAGTATCTCCATCTGTCAGTACCTTGTATTACTGAAACAAAATAGATGGTAGAGATAATGGAATGAAAATTAAACTCCTCAGCCTAGGCTTACACCTAACTGCATCACCTGTTACTGCCTTATGATTGGCTGCAGAGGGGGAAAAAAGTTTAATATTTTATATTTGTAAAGCACCAAAATAAAAGGAATGGTAAGGAATACTACTGCATTACTCAGGCCACATGAGAGGAACTGGGCAACTGAGAAGATGGCCAACATCACTGATAGATTCTTGGCCTTTATTGAAGCGTTATCCTTCCCCCCCCCTCCCCTGTGTAACTATGCTGAAACAGAAAATAATATTTCTAACTCAAATAAGACAGACCCAGCTGTAAAATGAAGAGGCATTTTCACCCATTCTTACAGTCTGAGCCATACCATTTTAAAATGATTGATTTTTCATCAGAGCTCAACACTAAACTTGATCACAGGCAACTTTAAAATAAATAGATTTCTTTTTAAAGGGAATAAAGTTATACAAAACAAAACCAAAACTGTTTCTTTCCATCAATTTAATTTATTATGTTTTACTCTGAAAAAACACCTGGAATATTAATTATATTTTCAACTCCCAGTAGTCTGAACAGGCAAAATTTAGTTAATAATTCCTATCATAAAAGCTTGAATGATATATGCAAAGGGTTCTTATCTTTCTAATTCTTAAAAGTGTATATAGATGAAAAATTAATAAATTGTGCCATAGAGATAAATTACATAAATTATGACTGTGATATTTCTTACCTTGCAGTGGGATTAGTCTTTTCTTTATAGAAACCAAACTCAGCATTAATTTCAAGGAATTAGTAAAAGCTCTGTATTGAAGTTCAGTGTTTGTATTTTAGTGGAGTATTTTACCTGTGGTACAATCATATCTTCAACGTTATTTGCACCACAAAAAATATAAGCATGATATCATAATATAGTTCTCAATTTATAATTACTTTTGCAATTTGTAACAGAACATGACTTTTTATAGGTGTGGTCTAGTGTTGGGTAGTCTTGATTGTCAGAAACATCACTTAATCTGGTAACTATAAAATGTGTCTGATCTTCCTTGAAAATTTGCTTTGTGAAAATTAGTTAATGAAAATCTGTATTTTGGTTTAGGGGGTATTTTAATTTTGTTCTATATTTCTTCATAGAAAAAGATACAATTTAATTTTACCAATTTTACTGGTTTAAAACTTATGTTTCTTGCTTGAGTTATTGAGATTTCCCCACTAGTCAAGTCTCAAGATCCTTATCTCCAGACAAAAAGGAGCTTTGAAAACTAAAATGCTATGCACTCCTTATTTTGGAATGGCTAAAGTTAGGGAGGAAGAATCCCACCTGGAGTCACAATTTTTAAAAAATCATAGACTTGGAGCTTAATGTTTTTCTAAGGTAACATCTAAATACACTCTGGACACTACAGAAGAAGGATTCGTCAGTATGGTGGTATAATTGGGACATATTATTTCTTAACACTCAGAGAATATACAAGGAAAGTATCCAAAATAAGCAAAACATCATTCCATATTAATCTCTTACACTCCTACTCTATGCTTGAGTGCTTTTTGTGTTTCATTTAGTTTCAGAATGAAACATGAACTATATTTTACCAAAAAAAAAATCTATTGTAATGAGAAGTTAAAGCATATTTTAGGTTGCAAATATTTTAAGGTGGTTGCAAATATTAATTTATTTTAATTTTGTTGTTTTTATCATCTGTTATGATACATAACTGAAAAAGAATTCTTTTAAGCTTTCCAGAGCAGTGATACCTCAGAATTGCTAACTGTGCTACAACTCTTAGGGGAACCTGCTCAGAATTGCAGCAAAACGGTACCTATGGGCTTTCCCTGTCTCCTGATGCAAAGGTCAAACCATGAGGAAGCTTCTGATAGCACTTACATTAATTGAGACTGAATCACTGTACTGTTCCAGGACTATTTTTGGCTTGCCCATATTCTTTCCTCCTGAACTGCTGTAAAACCAAGTCCCCATCGCCCCGATAATGTTTATCCTGAGTTTGTGTCTAAATTTAAGAATGAGCTGTTGGTGTGTTATCACCTTTTTATAATTATCTTTACTTCCTCCCATTTTGTTTATCACTGCAATCCCTTGGATGCTGCAGAAAGGAAAGACAGAGTTTTTTTCTTCATAGTCTTTCTGTCCTTACCTCAGGCTTCCATGCATAAAGGGAAAAAATAGATTCCCTAGAGAGGCGACTGCACTCTCAAGCACCAGGACAGCTCTGTTGTCTCCCAGGAGAGGAGCAACACCACAGCAATGCAACCTGGACAAGTGCCAGAGCCCTGGGTTTTATCATGGAGGTGAAGACAGTGGCAAAGACCACAGCAGCCTGAATTGATTATCACCCTGGGAAAAACAACACCCAAGAACACAAAAAAATCTCGTGCAAATACAGTGATGACTATAGAGGAGTGTAAATATCAGGCTAACAGGTTGACTGTCCATGATTTAGCATAAAAGGAAAGGAATCAAATTTCAAATTACTTTGTATGCTAAGAACTGCCTTATTTAAAAGGAAAATAGGCCTCATACAGGAAAGTATTCTTGTGTTTGTTTTTTGTTTCTTCATTTTATTATCCAATAACATTTAAATATGTGCCTCTACTTGCTATTTATAGTGGCCACAGGACTAAATGTTTATGCTGCCATATATCTTCTATGAAGTCTATGGTTATTCTGATATTTTGTGGTTTTCGGCAAATTCAGGAGCTCATTGTACAGTGTCTGAATAGACACTGCAAGTTCACATTTTTAAGCTTTGCTCCACATGAAGGCTAGAAAATTACCTTGAAATATAGCCTGGGATTGTGATTGAGTCTTGCAATCTCAAAACACAAGTGGGACTCTATGTTCAGACTCTTGCTTTCAGCTTGTCTTCAGCTGGAGGGTGGAAAATTATATTGTTATAAATGAGAATTACTATTTCTACTGCTGTGCTACTATGGAACTGTCATATTCAAAGTAATACTCATCATTTTGGTTGAGGTTTCTGAATGTTTTCTCCTACTATTTAGATGAAATTCTAGAAATTATTGTCTTTCACTTCGTGTGCACTTCTCTGTTGTTATCTGTTTGTACAGAGAGAGAATGCATGGCAACATAACCTGTATAGTAAGAAGAAAGTTAGTTCTAAATGGTAGTCTGGTAAATGAGTGGAGAATAAGAGAATAAGAATAAGAGAGCTGTCCTGAATCCTCCTAACAGTAATGTGGTTTATGCTATGCAGAAATACCAGCACAACACACAAACAGCCATAATATCTGAACAATTTTTGGAGCACAATAATTGAGAAAATACATATTTGACTCTATATGTTGTTACTCAGTTTTTCAACCTTTTTCCCACAAGGAATAATCTATTCACTGTATATACATGGTTCATACCCCACTGTACTTGTATGCAGTTAATAAGGTACTGCAAATGTGAATTCCAATGGATAAATAAACTCAGCATGGTAAAAAAAAACCCAAACCAAAACAAAAATCCATTACCATTGCCTCATTTGTCTCCCTCAAAAAAAATTGGAATGAACTCAATCATCATTTTATGCTAGCATCTTTTCATACCTGATCTGGCGTTACTGTATCAATTCAGTTCTCAAATGAGTGATGTCAATGGAAGCTGAGTCCTCTGTTTATTCCTGGGGGTCTAATTCCCCTCTTGCAAGAGAACTTATGGCAAGGTATTGCTCCAAGGGACATGTTAACACAAGATAATGTGATTTATGCTCAATATCCATCATACTGGCAGACTTTGGTCAGATATTGTTTGTCAAACCACAAAGTAAAACAAAGCAGAACATTTTAATCCAATAAGGATATTTATACTTTCTTTCAAGAGTAATACCACATAAAACTGTCTACCACAGCTTATCAAGGAGGCAGGAGAACAAAGACTGAGAACCACCACTACTCCAGAGAAATTTCAGGAAAACTTGTGTCACATAAAATATTCCATGTGCTAGAACTAAGGGCAACATAGATAGTAGACAGACCTTGCATTCTCTCTTTAAGATGGAAACAGAGGAATACCCACTGCTCTTCATCTGCTGTGGAGAGAGAGAGAGTCCCTCCCTGTATGATACGTGATGTTTCACACCTGCTGACTGTGCTGGCTGTCTCTTGCCAACGAAGAACCTAGAAAGAGCAAAAGCTTCTTAGTTTCTAAATAGGTTTATAGAAACAAAATAAACAGAACTCAGTCAAGAATGATAGCTCTCTTGATCTCCCTCTGTCTGTCTGATACCTCTTTTGCACACAGTAATACTCTGGTGTTACAAGAAACTTGGCTTAGAAACTTTCCAGGGATAGAAAATAGTCAACATTGCACCACTTTGCACTGACACTCCCTAGGTTAACCATGTATGTCTGATATGTAGGAGGGGTAATTTTTTTTTCAGATACAGATACTTATTGTCTCTATTTGAAGTAAGAAATTTGAATTGAATATACTTTCTATATTTCAAAATGTATGTAAGAAGAATTATATCTAGCCCGTAATTTACAGTAATTACAAATTGTGAACTCAATGCTAAATATTTGCAAGATTTTTTTTACCCTTGATTAGTAGGATAATAGTTAGATAGAATTTTTCTGCATAACTGACAAATACATTCTGTAGGATTACTGCTCACACGTTTTACTCAGCATTGAGTCTTTTCCCCAAACAATGTCTTCCTTTCTGATCTGCATTGTAACCACTGTGATTTATCTATTCTGCAGTGGTATCTAGATTACTAGGAATTTTTTCCTTCTTATTTTGTGAATGGGTCTGCATTTCCCTAAAATATAACACCATCCCCACAAAAAAAAAAAAAGGCACCCCACCAAACTACTGAAACAGCCAAACAAACAAAAATAAACTCAACAAATATATTCCTCTTTTTCTGAGTTTCACTCAGATGAAGGATGGAAAGATTTTCAAATGGGTTTGAGAATAAAAAATTTAACATTGGATAAGAGTAAACAAACTTAGGCCCAGGTTGGATGGGGCTTTGAGTAACCTTGCACAGTGGAAGGTGTCTCTGACTCCTACAGGGTGGTTGAAGCTAGATGATATTTTAGGTTGCTTCCAACCTATACCATTCTGTGATTCTATGAAAAGTAGTCAGTTTTGCAAATGAGTAAGACATTTTATTTCTGTATAAATCCTCACAATCAAAGCATTGTACCCTTCCACTTTTAAAACTAAAATTTCAGAGGTCTGAAGTGCTAAAAATCTCATTGACTTCCTCATCAATAGGAAGAATACTGGTGCTTGTGAAAAATTGGGGTGCCCTTTTCAAAAGGTCATTCTTTAGAACTGATGTGGTTTTTCTGATTTCAAAAAGAAAAACATAATAATTTTACAATGCTATTCTACTATAAATAGCCTATATGTTTCTGAACTCTGGATTTTCATAAGTGCCTAGGGAAAACTCAGAGGAGGATGAAAGAGCTATCACAAAACTAAATAGTTCTTTGAATGTGCTGTCTAATCCTAAAATAAGCATATTTTTTTCTTGCATTGGTACCTGTTAGCTCCATGCAGATGTGAATAACTCATGATCTGTTTTATGAGAAAACTGAGGTTAAAGGCCTTCATTCTGTTAGCCCTCCTACCACAAAGTTAAACCAATCTTGTCTTGCTACAGCCTTGCTATTGGAGTTCTTCATGTTCTATTCATCTCTCTGATGAATAGGCATTATCTGATGTTCAGTAACGAAGTGGTAGAGAAGCACCTGTTACTGCACTCTGGTGTCCTGATAAACAGAATATGGGCTGCTTTACTTTACAAAGGGGGACCTGGATTACTTGAAACATACTTTTTTTTTGACTCTTCTCTGATGAAGATTCAATTATCCAGGAAATTTTGCTGAGAAACTGACTTAATGAAATACTGAAACCTGCTAACAGAAACTGGGAGGCGGCCAAATGGTTGACATCCAACTATGACAAAAAGTGAAAGCAACATGTAACTCAAATACTAGAAAAGGGCAGAGAAATTCGTTCTATCAAAGGTGACTGTTCTTCAAGGAGAACTTGTCATGAATGTTCTTCATCTTCTTGTCATGAACAATCTTTATCTTGAACATCATTACAGTTGGAAAGTTAAAGTTTATAATGGTTTTCAGACATGTCAGTCTCTTAAAAAATGCGTCAGACCACTAAATATTCATGCAAGTAGAGAAAAGAATGATTAATGGAAATGCTTAAGAGTAAAAAAGAAGTATTTCTCATTTGTTATATCTTCTATTATTACCACAGAGGAAAAAGAAATCTAGCAAGATCCAAATCCAAGCAAAATTAAATTTTCAAATGAAGTTGAGGAAACTGGACATGGCTCTTTAGTTAGCTGTCTATTCAGAGTTAAAAATATATGCTTAGGAACATTTTAATAATATTTTTAGGATTGAAACTAAATTATTTTTCATCCTGTTCTAATAATAAAATGGCAATGGCACTGACATTGGCAAGATAGCAAATGGTAAAACTCTACAGGTGTAGTTTTCAGTAGGTAAATGGTCTCATTTAAAAGGAATTTACCCTCAGGCTTTTGAAACTACTGCCAGCTGTGGAGCCATGTGGAGCTGCAGGGTTTAGATATTTTGCTGAATCCTGGGCCACTCAAACTGTGGAACCTCAGTGCATTCCATTCCAGGGTGAGACCTGCAGTTATCCAAATCACCTGTCTCTTGCTTCCCCCAGTCAGATTTCCATGAAAAGGCAGCCTAGAGATACAGGTTGTTAGGAAGTTGGACTTGTTAGAAAGTAGGTCGTGAGGAGTCCATCATCATGCCAGGGCATCCATATGACCTGTAAACTAGTTGCAGTATAAAAGTCTCCCACCTACACCTTAAAAAATACTTAGCAGTTATAAAAGCAAGGAAGCTGTATTCTATACAGCAGGCTATACCTCTCCTTTGTAAATTTGGAATAATATGACCAAGCAGTGGGGTTGTTCTGAACTGATCGTCAGGGCTGCCTAGTCCTTGCAGGCTGAACCGAAGAATCCTTCCTGGCCTTTCTTCTAGCTCGGGTGTAATACTTATATGAACACTTCAGAGCTACCTGTAATTCCCCAAAATACAGTATTTGCAATTGGAAGCGTTACTTGCAACTTGAATGTAGCTTGTGGCCACTGTTCTGTGGTTATTTGAGATTAGAGAAACAGAATCCCCAAGCGTATTTTCCACCAACAAGCACAGAATGTTTGCTCAAATATAACGACAGCCAAAGTAGTTCATGAAACTGACTCAGCTGGTTGTATTCTTACCTGCTTATTCCAAAATGTATAAAAGTGCAGATACAGTGAGACACAGCACACTTGGGATTACAACAAAATGGTGATAGACTGCGAGCAAAAAACAGTAAAGACAGGAAAGTGCAGAAGCTGGCTAACTTTTTCATTGCTGTTTTGTTATGTTTTGTTTTTCATTAAGGGACAGGTCTACATATGCCTCCACCCTAACAAAACTATTATAATTGAATACAATCCTTTCCTAAACAAAATAGAGTAATCAGTACAGATAGTGGAATTGATTCTCCTGTATTGCTACAACAGTTCTTCTACCACGGTAATCAAATGTGAATAAGCTATTCCAGTAGGAATGTTTTTATACCAGTTCACCAATAACCACCCTAGAGCTGGTAGTTTATATAGCTAAAGTGGTGCAAACATCACATATAAACAAATCTTTTAAATTCCATGGGGAAAATGATGTCTCTCCAACTTTGATATGACCAGGAATACTCAGCTGTGCAATTTTCCCATTTATTGGATAGGATTAACAATGTTTTCTTAGCTCATAGCACTTTAGGGGAGATTAATTATTGTCTGTGTGTTTTCAACCTTTTTAGGATGAAAAGTGCTACACAGATACTAACCACCAGAAAAGAAGCTGTAATGACTACAGAACAAGTTACTGCTTAGCTGTGTCATGCTTTCCACTGGAACTGGCTCTTCAGAGACCTTAATCCCTTCCTGAAATCTAGAGAGTGAATGCTTTCCAGAGTTTAGGGGATTTTTAGGTCTGAGCAAAAGCAACGGTGCAGTGAGTTAATAAAACCCCAACTTATAAAATTGTTAATTCTGTCTCTTCCAAGTGCGCAAATTCTCCTGCCCTGTCCCAAAGAAACTCCTAGGCCTGTTCCCCCATATTACACATTCGTTACCTCACGTTGGGCAGGATTTTATCTTCCCACTGAGAAGCAGTAAGCGCTTCCCCTATGACTTATAGAAATGACTATTAAGCACACAGGTGTCACTGGGTTTTACGCAGCAGTGCCACCAAAATAATTCAGAAATTTTACTTCATAATACTGTAAATCATCAGTTTCATTTTCCCAGAAGTTTTACAATAAACAGGCTTAGAAACAAAAATTGCATGTGCTCCCAATCTGGCTTTGAACATGCCATTGTACATGAGCACCCTTCATGCTAATAATAAAGTACAAAGGATACAGATAGAAAATAAAAAAAAATAATGACGTGTCAGAAAAAAAAGCTTATAATAATATTTCTTTTCTATTTTTCTTCTTAATTTTGAAAAATAAAAGGAAAAGCAAGAGTGACAGGATGTGAGGTTTCCCACGAAACTACAGGATTAAATCACCAAAGCAATTGTAACATAAAGGAAAAAATGCTGCAGGAGAACAGTCTACAGAAAGAGCAGTTTTGTGTTGTTTGACTCTTTCTTTGGCTTCTGAGCAAATTTTTGCTGAGACTTAGATTTATAGCTCACTGTTAGTTATTTAAAATATACTTCTCTTCAAGAAAAGTCTATTGCTATTTGAATACTGCTCCATTTGAAAGGAAAAGTGATTTTTCAATTTATTTTTTATTATTTTATTGTCTTACTAAGGAGTGCAAAAATATACTTTTTTTTTAACATGCTCTTAGTAACCATTCCATATAGAACTAATATTCTTCATGTTTTCATTTAAATCTGCTTTTATTGGTTAGGGTCTGCTGCAATTACTTTGCTTAGGGATTTAAACAGTTAGTGTGCACACAATTTCTATTAATGCTAATTAATAAGTATTGATTGAAAAAAAGAACATAATTGTTTCTAATTTTAATTTTTCACAGAAATTGTTTCAGCAAAGTATTTGTTACTTTTAAAGTGATAGAAATGCATTTCTATTAAACCAAGTCAACAGCTGAAGTTTTAGATGTGCATTTTTTTTCATTTTTCTTCCCATACTGAATACATAAAACCCATTAGGTATTGAAATTCATGACAATCAATGAGGTTGGACCAACGATGGCTTTCCCTGGCATCAGTTGAGGTGTGAATTGCATCTATTATATCTGAAGATATAAAGAAACCTGTAATATTCATAGTTTTGGCATTTGCTCAAAGAAGCCAGACCAAAGTCCTAGAATTTTAATTCCCTTGAATTCTGAGGCAAAATTCAACAAGACAGGCCTGAATTTCAGCATGATTCTTTGGAAACTGACATGATAAAAAAAAAGTGCATTCTGCTCATATGTGATGCTACCTCGAAGTGAAAATCTGAGTCAAACAGAAAAAAGGCTTCTAGAAACAGGCGAAGTAACCAGCTCTGGTATCTGGTATTTGATAGCTTTATAGAAACAGTTAATTGTTGATTCCACTTCTGCAAAGAGAGCCTGTGTTTGGACTCATCAGAGCAGTTGAGACCAGGTGTTGCTTGTACAAAGAACTTTCTTTACTTCTCTTCTTTATGCGCTGTTAAATATAAGTGCACTGAAATGTACTAAAAATTCCAGATGTTTCTAACAGTTTTGCCTTCATATTCCTACACAGTTTTAATTTTCTCCTTTCTCTGAAAAAAATGATTGTAAGACAATCACATTTTACCAGAAAAGGGCTTTTTTAATCTGTTATAATTTCTTTCACTACACGTATTCTGTATGCATATATATATATATAATACATAACAAAGATGTAATATTTCGTACTGAGTCCAGTGGAGGAACAAGTTAAAGATCATCTACAAGTTAATTTCTAGTGTTTAATTTAGGTTTCACTTTTCCCCTTTGCTTGTCATAAAATACAACTATTTTTTCTTTTTTTTAAAGAGCTTCCTATTCTTTTTTAAACAAATGGAAACAATACTAAATTCTGAGCTTATATATTTTGCAATGCATTGATGATGGGTATGTATCCACTTAAAATGTCACATATTACTGGTCACATGTGCATACATATTCTGGGCATGTCCTGAATGCTCTTTCATAATATTTTTACATTTTTAATGACTTATAGAAAATAAGTTTTCATGGATGGAAGAGCTTCATATTGGAATAGTCGTTTTCTCTAATATATACTTTAGTTTGAGATCTAATTTTTTGTCAGGCAGCTTTATTTAAAAAGTGTTACATGGCAAAGAAAATTGAAAATGCAGGACTAATATATTATGAAGCTGTAACTGTTTAGAATTGTAGACATCAGCTTTCAGGATAGGTTGCATTACTTTCAGGGTTTTTTAAAAGCCTAATAAATTATCTACACAGATTTATTGTAAAACACCAGAGGTTTGGTTATGAAGCATTGTGATGGTGGGTTGATTTATCTTAAAAATGCACAGAACTGTATACACTTGATTTTAATCACACATATCTTGAAAACTTATTTTAGCACCAGTGTGCTTTTTCTAGAGTAGAAGTTGAAAATCTGTCTCAGACTTGTGGCAGTATGCCAGAATGGCTCAAACTATGAACCAGTGCTATAGTATCAATCCATTTTTCTCAGGTTTTCAGTACTATTCTAGTTGAAATGGATGTATACATGTACTTCACAATGCCATGACAAGGTTTTTTAATGAATGCACTTTAAAGAGTAGAAAAAAAATCATCTTGCTGCATAAGATAATAATATATAAATTGAACTACACAGACATGATAGACTCTTGTTAAAATTGAAAGTTAGTTCCCTTCCCAATCCCCACCATTATATTCTCTGCTTTCTAGCTGTTCATTGAAGATGTTATAGCTTTGCTAAGATGCAATATTATTAAACTAAAGCTTTAATGCAGTTTTGGGGGTTTTGTTCTTTTCTTTTTTTCCTTTTCCCATTTATGCAGTGAAAAAGCATTTGGATTTCTTAAAAATACAGGGTTTTAGCTTTTAGGTTGTTAATGTTTTGGTTTAAAAATATGTAAAAACAATGTAGGCGAGCAGGTTAAAAGTACACTATGAGCTGAACCTCTACCGAGGAAAGTTAGACCAGTGTTCCATTCCTAGCTGATCCTGTCTCCCCTCAGAATATCCTACAAACTACACAACTTTTATCTTCCCATCTGGGTAAATCAAACCAGTGGAAATAAACTAAGTATATGGATCTACAGCTGTTCATACAATTCATGAATTTGTCTTGAATAGGTATTCCTGAACATAAAATTGCAGTGTATGTATAAGACTAAGGGGGTTTGTCTATTCATATCAGCCATAACAATATAAAAGTATGTTTTTATTCTTTTTAAATAACCTCACGGTTTTTAGCTGTGTTTGCCTCTGCACAAATATGTAAAATTACTTAAGAATATGTATTTTGATTTCTATTTATCTTTATATGCTAAGCTTTATTTCAGAAAATAAACCAAAAATCCATAAAGCATATTTGAAAACAAAATACCTTTAAGACATGATTTTAAAGAACAAGACAATTCCCAAGTATACTGCGGATCTTAAACTTTACATTTTTAAATTAAAAGATACTGAAAGAAGATGTGGAAGAAATTGAGAATGTACTTTGGAGTCATAAAAAAGGAAAGAACAGATCTTTTGTTGTGAATCATACTTTTTAAAAACATAATGAAATTTCTATTCATGTTATTGAATCCACATGTTCCAGATACTTATTCAAATATATTTTTACTCTGAATGCACAAAATTTGCTGTTCTTAATCTAGCCACTCTTCGATAATGCAGTTTTAAATATTTACATTGTTCTGGTAACTATTTCAAGACCCAAATTTTATGAATTTTAATATCTTCCAATTAACTGAAAAAGTTCAGCAATAGCCAGTTTAACTTCTTTTTTTTTCCTCCTTCTTCTCAAATGAAACCACCTGGTAGCTATTTTTTTTCCTCAATTATTTGTTAATCAGTATTTGAAAAGTTTGGAAAGAAGTATGCTAATAGGAAGAGCAATATGAAAAATATTAGACTGAAGAAAAAAATACCTTAAGTTATTCATAATGTTTCAAAAAACCCCTACCATATTGCTAACAAAATATAGCATATTCAGCAATCACCAATAAGGAAAGACCAAATATTTATATTCTCTAGATTTCATTTTTTTTCACTTCTTGTAATAATTGTTTTCTTTGTCCTGTTTGCCATTCATTTGAAAACTGGAATAAAAGAAAAGATAGATTCATGTCAAAGAGATGATTTCCAAAGCATCTTTTCATCTTTATGGGTGAAAAAAATACACAAGAGCACATACAAGTATATTCCTGTTAACCAAACACCTGAACATCTGAACAGGATGTTAGTAAGGCTTTGTGTCTAACAGAAGACCTGTTTGTCTCCTAATTTTCTATCAAAGGATTCCTGATTTCACACTTCTCCAATGTGTGGGTTTTTTAATTTTTTTTTTGTTGTTGTTGTTGGTTGGTTGGGTGTTTTTTTTTCCCCAATACTTTTTTTTTTTTCCTAATTCGTTTCCAAAGTCTTAGTTTTGGAGAAGAGAAATAGAGAAGCAAGGAAAGCCTTTAGAGTGGGCAATTACTTATCTAACCAAGATGATCGGACAGGAAAAGAGGTACAAATAATTAAAGTGTTTTCAAAATGCGATAACCAAATTTTGCATAACATATAACAGTTAACACATAACAGTGCAATATAAATACAATTATGTGTGTTCAGGGCAGGGTACCAGAAACCTTCCCTTACCATACTTTGTCAGAGGATATGAGCAATTCTGCAGTCTATCAGAGATTATGCACAGAGAAGTTGACATGCCCTGTACATACGTGTGAGCTGAACATTGCTTTGCCTAAACCCTTAAAGCCTCCTACATATCTCGATATTTTTTGCCACAGTTATTACTTCAGTTGCAGTTTTCAGTTTGTTGCCAGCTTTCTGAACCCACCAGCCAGCAGTTGGCTGGGCACATGGTGGAACTAAGCTCAGATTTTTCTAAGGTAATCCCTGAAGTAAGACCTCTGCAATGGCAAAGTATAAAGATGAAAACTACTGAATCATGACAGGTTCAAACCTAAAAACCTCTAGCTGATTTCCTTTATCTGGTTGAAACCCATACCTGGACCTTGAATAAACAGAGGAGCAATGACTCATCCAGCCCTGCAGGTTTCAGTGGGTCCTGTCAAAACCCATATTTGAAAGCATTATCTCTGTGACCAAACATATTTTCCTCTCTCCTCAAATCAAAACAGTGAGGGAAAAAATTTTAAACTTGGGAAATAAACATTGGACTTCATTTACAATATCCCCCCATATTTGCAATGGCTAATAAAAGACAGAAATTATATGTGGAGATGAGTTTAGGGATACAACTATAAAAATGTCTGAAGATGGCGATGCTTAAGACCAGAAAGGAAGACATTCTCTGAGATAACTATAGAACTTGGAAACTCATGGTTATAGATCAAATGTTTACACCTCTCTTTTTTTTTTTTTTGTTTTCCTTTCTCTCTGTAATATCTTCCAAAGAAACAGATTCTTTTTAGCGATATAAGAATTCAAAAAGTTAAAAGAGGGAAAGCAGAGGAAGAAGGAACAAAATATATTCAAGATTCAAATTAAATATTTTAGTTCCAAACCTAAATTTACTACAGTCTTCCTTCTCAACAATCAATTATAAAAGAACAAAACCAACAACAACAACCCGACCATCAAACTTTTTTCATGCCCAACTGCGGATATTAACTTTCAGAACCTTTTTAAAGCTGTTTTGCTAGCTTCATAGAAAAGTGCAGGGCATGCACTGCATATTCCTGGCCTAATCAAAAATTATTTCATTAAAAAATTGCTGCATAGGTGTTTTTTTCCACTAGACTACACACAGCATTCTAAGTTATCTATCACTTTTTCCCTTTGGACTTTAATACTTACAAATGAAGTTTCATGCTTCATGAAACAAAGACTTTCAGGCTGCTTAGGCAACCACAAGCAACAGGACAGGAAGATGACAATTTGGGTTAGAATCTAAAACCAGGCAAAACCACATCACACTGGGAGTCTGTTTATGACACCTTCAATGCCCATGCTGCAGGATTGAGGAATAGCAATTTCTGTGATTTGACTGTGAGATTCCTTACAGTTCTACAAGTCACTGGTTATGTACATTGTAAAGAGCCATGACTTCTGGAGTCATAACATTACAGAAAAGATTGGTTGTTTCACATTCCTTTTACGTATCCTGTAATTTTTAGAACAAGTATTGCTATTTCTTGTGTTTGGCAGAAAAGTATTCATCCTGGCTGCATAGTCTTATCCCCAGTGACTAAAAGTTGAGCCCAGGGATGACTCTCTTCGAGAAGATAACAAAGAGGGCCACTAAGAATAACATGAATGAAAAAGATTTCTGTCCCAATGAGCAGAACATTGCAGACCCTGAGGGCAGTGCACAATTGCTATGTTGACTCACTGAAAAGCAACAGAATTCATATTGTCTTGGGGGAATGAACCTCTAGTAGCCCAACATGCTTTCTCCTTTCCTATTCAATTCAGTTCACTGCCTAATTTTTTTCCTGGAATGAATACTGAGTAGCAATTTGATTTTCATGCTTTGTTTCCTGTTAAATTAAAATAATAATAAAAATTCTCTGAACTCATTCAAATAGAGTAGAAAATACAAATTCCTCACACAGCAGTAAAAAGTCTTTGAATTAATATTATCCTTTAAATACACAACTGTGTTTAATAGTCAAGCATAGCCTGGACTACTAAATTGTTTGATATGGCTTTACATTAGAGCAATGCTATTGAGATAGTTGAATCCATGCACTTCCAAGCCCATGAGGGACCACCATGGAACAAAGCTAACAGGATAAATCAGAAATTACTTCAAGATGAGGAGTAATTAAATTCACAGTGCTGGATAATGTAAGAGAAAGAACTGAGCCAGACAAAAATAGTTGCTCACTCAAATGTAGAGCACAGGAAAGAATTAACCTGAAGATACACAAGAAAAACATTAGGATCACACAGAAGTTACAGATATATGTTTGACATAACATGGAGTTGTTTTACACATTAATGTGGAGGATTCTGCGTGAACAGTATACTATGGGTATACTGTAGTTGCACATTTTACATTGAGTTGTCTTGACAGTGTTACTCCTCATCCGATCACTGACCTGGTCTCTGGGAAGCAGTTCACAGCTTAGCAATGCTGGGGATGAAACATGGAACAGGCACTGCTTAGGCTGCTCTTCGCAGTATCTCTACTGGCATACCCATCACCATATAACCATTCTCTCTCAGCAGGGCAGTAATTTTTATTTATAGAGACAGTAATGTGAAAGGAACCGGAATAAACTCTTTTCCATAGTGACACCTTATGTCTGTATTCCTGTAGGAGTTATGTCTGCTCTTAGAGGTCTCACACTGCATTGAATTCACATGATTGAAACTGCTCTCTCCACAAAGGTCTTGGATAATCCTTTGCATCCATCATATTTCCTGCCTTTTACTTCTCCTTCTGTTTTATGGGTGGCTTAAACTGGTCTGTTGACAGCTTCCCCATGACCCTGTGTCCTCACATCTTCTGTGTGCAGGCACCTGAGAGAATCATGACAATAGTGGTCACAGTGTCTGGACCATGTGGCAAAGGGGCTTGATGGCACATGACTTGCAGCAGCACTCACCTGGGATGATATACAGTTAAGCCTAGTCTTAACTGTAACATTTGAGCATGTTGCAGTTTAATAACTATTTTTAAGGAAATTATTAAATCACGGTCATAGCTCTGCTACTTGAATACCATCATGCCTAGAGCAGTGGGGTGCAAAATATGGGTATTAGAAGGATTTTCATATCCTTCCTTTCTGAAAAAAACTGATATTCTTTTCCGTGCCCGGAACTACCAAAAAAAAAAAAAAAAAGACTTTCACAAACTACAGTGCAAATCTTGCATTAAACATGACTGATTTGCTGTCTTACTTCAATGGTAGAGATTTCTGGAGATGTCAGTATGTCAGTAGGAGTTTGCAGCACACATCAAAACATACATAATCTACTTGTTTGGATTCCCACAGCCTTGCCTAATTCCCATTGAGTGACTAGAAACATTCTGACTGACTTAAATAGCTTTTTGATCCATACCAGTTTCCTTTGGAGCAGCCGAATTCTGTTGAGTTAGAACTAGCCCCCTAAGAGTTACCACAGCATGCATCTTGCTTCATGAAACTTTTCTTTCCCTGCTAGGACCATTAACTTTTTGAAATTGTACTAAGGGAGCCTTTGCTAATCACAAACCTTAATGTTAAATTCTCTCTACAGCTATCCAATTCCAAATACAGAGGGATTTTGATTAAAATGATAAAAGACACTTTGTACAAGAAAATCCATTAGAAAAATATTACACGTTCACAAATTCATCAGTATCTTTAGTAAACATTATTTTTCTTAATGTGAGTGGGTTTTTCCCCACCTATTTTAGGTTCTGTTCTGACTTTAACTGTGTATTCCTCTCAAAAAGAACAAAACATTAGATTACAGGGTAATGGCCACTTGCCTACTACTTCCACATACAAATGCAGCATAAATTGACCCAAACCAGTTTGTATACCGTGCTGTGCTTTTGAGATGAAAATTTAGTTTATAAAAATTGGACCTTTTCTATATTAAAGTAGTCAGAGATCTATTATCAGCACCTTGTTATGAAGCATTATAATCAAGAAATAGAGATGCAACAAAATTAGTTTCTGTACTGAAAGAACACAGTTCAGCCTGTGTGGTTAGTTTAGTCTACTTTCTCTGAGCAGAAATTTTCCACATTTTGAGGCATTTCATGGTCTTTCATGACATGGAATGTGACAGGAAATTTTCTTCTATCATATGTTAGCAAAAGAAAGAGTTCTCAAATATTATCGTTAATGCTGTAATCCCTGTACCAATCCTTCTTTTTCAAATAATACAATAATCATATTCAATAATGCCTTAATATTTCAGCATTAAAAATTGTATCTGTTCAGGATTATCTCCTCTTCTAACAGCACATTTTATAAGTATTGCAGTTTTTCACTTTCTAAGTTTTTTGACACTAGAATCCTTTAAATAACAAGATTAATACATTCTAATTAAAAAACTTCAGAAAATTGCAGCATCTTAAAATTGATGGTGATCTACTCTGTCTAGGCCATGGTGATGTCACAGTAGTGTCATATTGAATGATATTGCTGCTTTTCATGCAGGATATTGCATCTACTCCAAAAATGAACCTTTCATATAATGACAAGACGAACTTTGTTAACAGTTCAATTATAATAAGTTATATATTTTTCTTTCCTTTTGTAAATTCTCTGTGAACTTGCAGTTTACTGCAAGTACACTCATTTATTTCTTACAAGTTTTCACACTCTCCTACAAGCCTGCAGATGCACATGATGCTCCATATATACAAAAAACAGCAGTTCACACCTAAGGAAAACAGTCCTTTAATGGAGTGCCTAGCAGATCCAAATACCCAGCCACATCCAGACTAGAGGCTTAAATGCTATTCCCCAATATACACTGATGACATTTATGAAACCTTATACATTTCTCTTTAGACTTTTTGAAATGAACATTTACTTTTGAGCAATTTTTTTTAGAATTTAAAACAATTCTTTTCAATTGTAAATGAAAAAAATGCTTATATTTTGTATTTTTAGAATTCAGTTTTACACTTTACCTTCCTTTTTTTCATTTCACTGGGAAAAAACCCAAAACAACTAACAGAGGGTGAAAAAAATAATTTTGTTTTACAATATTTTTGTACTTTAAAAAAAATCTTTCTTCTAGGTTTTTCTAGCTAGAAGCCAAAAAGTATGGAAAGTAGATCTTTTCATGTTTTTCCCTTTACCTTGCTATCTTCAATATGCTTCTTTGATGGTAACTGATTTTTCCCAAAGACTTAAATAAAAAGGAGGGGATGATATGCACAGCGTGGATAGTCATAACGTAGCCTGGAATCCCTTATGACAGTATTTTAAAACAGAAAAGAACAGGAAATATAATGTTCAGTGTTCTTTGTCATTCCTGGCAAGATTATCTGCCTGAAAACTGAAGTATATGTGACAAATAATACCTGGTAGGAGTTGTCATAAGCCTCTCTAAGTTGTAAGTCATCTATAATCAAGCATATGACTGTGATATTCTGCTAAATTATACTTACGTGTACTATACTATATATAGAGATACCATTGTTATGAATACACAAGGTAGCCCCAGGTAGTGTTGCATTTTTTTGTGAGTACAAGAATATAATGGACATTTTATGAGGAATTGGTTCATTAAATAAGAAAACTTAAAATTAGGCCCTGCTTTCACCTCACAAATGTAAAAAAAAAATGTTACATTAAATGCAAAGTTTTATTTGTTCAGGTTATAAAATTTTGGTCAGGAATAGCAAGGAAAACAATAGGCTAGTTTTAAAGCTGTGTGATGCTTTTCCACATAGAAAATTATTGCTTATTTGCATACATATTGTCTACTGTAGAGCACAGTTGCTTCTAGCAAATCTCTAATGTGTGTCTCAATATGCCAAAGTATGATGAGCCATACTTTCAGAATAAAATGCATAATTACAAAACAATTGCAACCTGTGGTACACAGATCAATGCATCACAGCTGAGTTACCTCCTGCACCTACCAGCAAATGTGTATTTGCAGCCCCCTGTGCCCTGCCAGAACATAGAAAGGAAAGCCAAAACTCTGTAGTCTATTAGGAATGCAAATGCATTATATTTCTCCTAATTACTTTTTAATTTCCATCTCATTTATGTATAGTAGCTACAGAAGGAAAAAGAAATATATTCCTTATTCTGCCACTGTCTTGCTTATTTGACCTTAGTCATATTACAATTACTTTGCTGCTTAATTGATTCTTCTGCATCGTATGCATACTTTTTTTTTAGGTGGTAAGTGGACCTGAGATTAACTTTTACTTTCTGGGAGAAATATTTTTAAGAAGAAGCTCAAATGAATATGATTTTTTAAATTTCATATTGTCACTTTACTGTCCTGAGCTCAAAATTAATTCATTAGACTATTTAGTTTTGTCCATGAGCTACAACTTGCTTTAAAATTTTCAATTCTAATATAATTTAATTTGAACTTTCTCTTTAGAACCAGAAATATTTTTCTCCCTTTGTTCTGCCAATTAATAAAAGGAATGCCCAGGCTAGGAAAGATTTTTTATTCCTTTCTTTTTTAATATACTATTTAGAATATTGCCCCGACTACTGAAAGAAAAATCTTATTCAGCGTTTTATATAAGGTAAGTAGGATTGCAGAGTATAGATCAAAGTATACAGAATCTTCCTGGAAATTAACACAGTGGAAACCAATGGTGATTGTAGGAGTGATTTATATAGAGAAATAAATCTTTTTTTCTCCTAGATTGGATCTTACTTTATTAAATGAAACTCTTGACTTCTATGTGATCATCTATACACTAAGGAAATAAGGCCATGGTGATTTTATTGTGCCTTATTGTGCAGTCTTACTCCAAATACAGACTGATCAAATATCCAAGGCCATGTGCGATTCAAGAAAAAAATAGCCAAGTACAAAGGGCAAGGAGACTGAATATAATATGTAGTGACTGGATGCTAAGTATAGAATATATAAATTTTGGTTGATGATGTGTTCTGTGATGAATGGTAAGACTGATGAGTGACTAGAACAGTTACTCTTGCTTACACTCAACACTTATACTAAATTTACTTTGAAATGTTGACTCTGACATTTCTCTTGTGGATAAATTGTACCTCGTTGTCAGTTCTGTGCTTGTGGCAGTGTAGAAGCAGTCTTCAAAGGCAAATATAATTTCAGATGCAGTATATGTACAACAAGACGTAAATCAAGTCTTTTTTCTGGATTCCCTTGTTTTTCCTCCTTGTGGTCCTCTGCAAAAAAGCAATATCTCTTGTCAAGATAATTCACCTCTGTCACTCAGCCTTCATCTTAGTGACAGCAGTCAAAAATATTCAAGAGTGAACTACAGAAGACTTCTGGAGACAGAAATACAATATCAGTGCTGTCTGTTCATGCATTTACTTATCAGTTGACAGAGCATTTACTAAATACAGAGTATGCTGTGTAGCAAATACTAACTCATCCATGAAAATAATGCATGTCAATTGGTCAAAAAGGAGAATTAGTAAAAGTGTTAATAGGTATTTCACAGATACATGATATAGTTTATGATCACCATGAAAACCGAGACTATAAGAAAATTTATACAGAAATAGCAGAATATATCTATTTTCAATAACTTTTGAAAAATCTGTGACAGGATATTGCTGAAAACTTTCCCATGAGGAATGGACACTGCTTACATGATTTAAGTCTATTCTCTAAACTGTGCTGGAGTGTCTATCTGGAATCAGAGACGATACCTTGCACTGTCATACTTTCCCATGCACAAACTGAAAATATCCTTTTCAGCCTACTAGAAAAAAAAAAAAAAAAGACTCCAACAGATGAATTTGCACAAATTTAGTATAATTTTCAAATACTTATCCTCACTATTGAAAGAGGTACTTAACCTACTGATATAGTATGTCAGTTGCCAAAGCAAAACAATAAATTTCAGAGAACAGTACTAGTTTTGCTTGTCATAATGGTGTATACTGTGGTTCCTTTAAGCTACAGCGCATTGTGTAGACCAGAACCTCATGTGACAACTTTGTTGGCTCTCTCAAAGTGTAAAAGAGATTTCTTTGATTACAGTTACATTCAGTGCTCTGATTCTATCTCATAAAAGTGAATGGAACATAACAGTATAAAATATGGTAGGTTTGTTGCTATACCGCAGACAGAATACTTACAGAAAATAGTGAGGTGGCATAAGAATTCTGAGGGTTTAATTTAAACATGAATTATTTAACATCACAAGCCTTAAACTTGCATTACTTGGGACATTATGGTAAAACTCATGCTCAGTCTGATTTGAGCTGCTTGAGCATGTTGAGACTAATAAAGCTGATCTTGCTTACAAATTAAATTTTTAAGGCTGGTAGATTAGTGTGACCATAGGCTTGATCCATATAAAGTGCTGAAGCTTTCCAGATTCACTTGGCATTAGGAGACAAGCCTTAAGTAAAACCTTTTTCTAACTGACACTTGTATAGACTCTCAAAACCCAATTAGGCAGTGCTGCTTGAAGGTGTGACTTCTGTTGCCAACTTTACCTCTAAGTCTATCAGATAAGTTACTTAACCTCTGTACATATCATTTCTGTATTTTATAGAAAAAGGATATCATCTCCCACGCTCTAGAGAGTCTTTCAGATCTGGGAATGAAAGATTCTATGTAGTAAAATATCAGTTGCTAATCATAGCTATCAAGACTTTAACTTAAGTAAAGTAGAATATTACTCTGTCTGTGTTCCATTCTATCATTGTATGCCCGTTAAAACTGTTGTATATGATCTCTTCTTGTGATAACTTGAGATATCTCTCGTGACACAAGTTGAAAACATGAAGACTATAATGTTAGAAGGTGTATTGTGGAATTCATCTTCCCATCGCCTTTATCTAAAGTAGCCTCATAGAATACCCTTTATCTAAAATAACCTATATACCTTCAGGAGTATGGTCAAGCCTGGATACAGACAAATTTATCTATCAAATTTCCCTGGCACTGGAAAACAAGGAGAGTGCTGACACGAGTGAGAGAAAAGGATACCAGAAAAACCGCAAAATACCAAACTGCTACCATCTTTAAGTGGTTGATTCTTTTTGTGTTTGACTACTTGCTGAATGCATGTCCATGCAGTGTCTGTGGTCACTCTGGAGGTTATGAGATAAATTTTCTAAAACTTTTTACTCTCCCTCTCCACAAAGAAGACAGAAACCTAAGAAAAGTATTTTCCAAGAACTTTTGCAAAATGTTTGAAAATTCAACAGGGAGCTGGTATGGACATTTGAGCCATGCCACATGGTTGTCTTTTATACCACTTCTGACTTGCTTCTAAAGCAGTGTGGTGTCTTTCCAGACATCTGCTCCCAGAACAATCACATATTCCTACTCTTCAGCACAACTAAGTCAGCTGTTCTATCAGAATATTGGGATGGACCTCAACAGAGTGTGACACACACTTTCAGACACATCAACAGTAGCCTTCCAGGCAATGATTGATCCACAATAAGAGCAAGAGCATAACAGCCTTGTCAAAAGATTGGATCAGTAATTGATAATAGTCAAATATGGCCAGCTGACATCCTTTTTTTTTTTTTTTCCTACAAGGATGGATACTCTGCTAGAGACATGCTACTGATGCCCTTTAGAGGCACAAATTTTCCCATGGCAGAAAAAGGAGAGATCCTGGCCATCTAAGCATTATCTTGGCTGGTGTGCAGCATGAATGCAACAGATCTTACAGGTGAAATACAGGACTGTGGCATGGCAATATGCAGGTCAGGCAACCTTAGACTGCTGTCATGAAAACTACTCCAAAAAGCAGCCTGTAGCTATTACACCTCTATGATAGCCTGTATACATAGCCAGAGAGCGATTCTTGGGGCAATATAAATCTAAAATGATTCTTTTGTTCCTTCCTTTTTGTGCCAAAGACAAATTGTGTAATACTGTCAAATTGTCTGGCAAGTGTCACAGCAAAGCTGGTGTAGGGTAGCTTTTATTCTTACCTGAATTTCACTCCTTCTTGGAGTTTTAGCGGGTCCCACTGAGGTGGCTGGTGTGGACCTTAGCCATGGAGGTAGTAGAAACGTCAGCAGAAGATAATGCAAAATGTTGCACCTTTGCTGCTGCTTTTTGTATATAATGAACGACAACTGCTTTTGTAACAGCTGGAAGGAATCAATTAACATAACAAAAAGACATGCTTTAGTGTTGCATCACAAAGTCTTTGGCAACTAAGACCTTAGGCTTCAAATATCCAGACAACTAAATACTTTTAAAGAGATATTGTCTAGTTGAAATCTGTTCAGTTAAAAGCAGCAAGATAAATGTCTTTCCAGGTAAGCCCTTGAGTCCTCCAGTAATTTGTTTTACATGCTAGTCACCACCTCACTTATTCTTTGACCAGCAAAAACTAGGAACAGTAGAAGGAACAGTGCAAAACAGGACACAAAGGAGAGGTAATTAACTGTTTCCCTTAGTTAGCTGATAATATTGATCAGCTTGTGGGACAAGAAAGGGAAGCAGCAAAAAGAAAATCAGATTTTTTAGATTCAGTAAGTAAAAAAGTTACCTATCCTTCAATTTACTGGACCTTATATTTTGTCTTTCCCATTAGCACTCATCACCAAACCAGGGTTCTATTGTTTACTCATAAAAGCTATAAAAAGCTAGAGACATTTTCCTTTTCTCTTTTTCCTTACCATAACTGTGAATTCCTCAAAGTAATTTAAAAATCATATCTTTACCAACAGAGTGGTAGAAACACATTTTAATTTGGAAAGCATCATGTTTGACATCCTCTTTGCACTCACAGACTCAAGGAATCACTTGAGTTGAAAAAGATCATTGAGTCTAACCATAACCACTGCCAAGCTCACCACCAAACTATGTCCCTAATGCTACATTCTACACATGTTTTAAATGTCTCCAGGGTTGATGACTAACACTTCTCTTGGAAGCCTGTTCCAATGCTTGACAACCCTTTGAGTGAAGAAATTTTTCATAATATCCAATCTAAATGTCCCCTGGTGCAACTTGAAGGCATTTCTTCTTGTCCTGTTCCTTGTTAGTTGGGAGAAGAGAACGACAGCCACTTCATTACATCCTCCTTTCAGGGAATTGTAGAGGGCAGTTTATCAAAGCAATTAGTCAAGGAAAGTACTTTTAGGATTAACATTTATTTACTCACTGAGTCACATTCATAATTTAAATAACTAATATTTGTTTTAATTGTACTAAAACATGAAAAAACATCCACAGATATGACAACAAATAGAGGTAGTAAAGAGGATGTTTTCTAACAACGACTATATTTTCCCTTGTTTTCTGGTTTTAAATAACTCTGAGTTCAACTAGTATTAGCAAAATCACCTTTAAATACTTGAGCTTAAAAATTCTACTTCCCACTGTCATTAAAATGACTGGAAAATTGTTAAAGAGCATTAAGTCATTATGGAGGTCAGGTAATTTGGGATGCTCATTTCATTGAAGTAAGCTGTCTTTTGTTGCTAAAGGCTTTTGAAGATGCAGCTCAGTAGAGCCAAGTGAAGAATTATTTTTAATTTTTTTTCTTAAAGGTACAGTGATTGTGCCATTCAGAGTAGAGTCCAGGATGGTTGGACAGGATGAGAAGGAGAAGACAAAACATAGGTGTCACAAGTTGACCTCATGGCAATGCTACCCAGCTGCAATGAATAGGATGGTCCCTTGGGATCTCCCAGCATGAGTGGAGGCTTGCATTACCAACATACAAGTCAAGCTGAGCACACCGGGCAGGACAGGAGTCCTGTAGCCATGCTGAAGTTTCTTTACCTGCCAGCCAGTACCTACTCATCAGCACCTCTAGATGAGTGGGCAGTTATGGTTAGACTAACACTGGCAGAATAATTATTGCATCTTCCTTCTGAGTGCCACTTCTTCCTTATGTATTCTTGAATGCCTTCCTATAATCACCTCCAGAGGAACTAATTCAGCTTACTGCATACAATTCCTAGCTGGCCTCTTTTCTCAAGGTAAAAGGTGTCCCACAGTCACAGACACCGAAGGGAGTGACATTAATGGTCACAGGAACCTTTGCCAGGGACAAATCATCGCACTTGTTTACTGTCAGATCTTTTCTTCTCCCTACTTTAGCCTTTACAGAATTGTCCAAAGCTTTATCCTCAGGCTAATGCCAAATCAATAGGCTGGTAGTCTTATCTTTTTTTTTCTCCATGTCAATAATTGAATTTCAAAATCAGAATTCTATATGTTTTCTCTGAAATTAGCAATGACCATGAAAAGAGACCATATCATGATGTACTTCACAACCGCGATTTATACTTTATTGGAAAAAAATTCCTAAAGCCATCAAAGCTGAGAAAGGAAAGGCTGGAAAAGATCACAAATCAAAACATCAAAAGAAATAAGCAGATATCTAGGGGTAAAAAACCCAAAAAAACCCACAGAAAAACTGGCATGCAGACAGATATTCCATGCAAAGGAAGAGCTAGTTAATGTCTTTTAGCAAATCTCATTCTATTTCCATCCCAAAAATACCACTGCTCCAGAGAATATGTAAGGGAAAGCAGTCAAAGAAAGGTTTGGACTTTCACAGTATTTATTCTTGTGAGAGAAAGAAAAAAAAAAGGTTAAATTTATTCTCTTTGGAAAAAGGAAGACTTTGAGGTGACCTACTTAGTTTCAGTGGTCTTTGTTACTTGGCAACGCATGAAATAAGACGGCAAACAGAATAAATGTGTTTAAGTGCCAGCAAAGACATTTTTATAGACAAAGGGGTTAAATGATATAGTTAAAAAGCAGAGAGGTGAGGTTAAAATAAATCTAAAGGACACAATCTTACTGAGGCATGTGGCCTTTTCCTGACCAACACTCATTTATGCCCTTATGATAGGTTTATTAATCGAAATAAAGGACAAAGTTTTATATGTGCTGGCTCCAGAAAGCATGCATAGGAAGAAAGAGGAATGTATAAGAAAGAGGCAGGTATAAGAAAGCTAAGCATAAGGAAAGTTATAACAAATATGAATTTTACGAAGCATTTTTCTCAGTAATTCTTACGCCATGTTTTCAGAAGTAACCATGTAGTTTCCACTGATTAAAGGTGTTCAGGGAGGCATTTTTAAATCTATTAGAGGTGACAAATTCTTGACTATTTGAGACTCTTCCTGTTTCCCATCCCAGTTGTCTCCTGTCCCCAGATGTCACTATCCTAATCAATGACTTATAAGTACTGCTCTTCAGTAACTACTAATGTCATCTAGACAGGGACCGTGCTTGGGATCTTTAAAATCTCTCAAAAAATGTGGCAAAAGTCTTTACATCCTGTGAGAAAAAACAAGGAAAATTAAAGTGATTAAGCAACAACAACAAAGACTTTTAAGGTAGAAGAGCAGAAATTACTACTCCAATCCTGCTTGACACCTATCTTCTACATTTTGGGGTGTTTAATAGTATCTAATTCTACTAATTGTCATCTGGGATTACTCTGCAAGGTGTCACTTCAGAAGACCAACTCAATATCAACCTCAGTACATTTTATGAAAACAGTTATTTTGAAATATTTCCTTTGGGAGGCTTGAGGTGAGAAGAAGAGATAATTCTGGAAGCAGAACCTAGTAGTGACTGTGGACAATTCAATAAGAAGGGATTTCTGCACACAAGAATCAGGACTATGCTGTCCTTGGCAAGGTCAGGAGGGCTTTTGGGTACTTTCTTGGGGAATTTACAGCAGAAGGCAACATCATAGAGCAGATGGTGCAACCCAGAAAGTCATGGTTGTTGCCTGCGATTTAGGTACCTCTGACAAGCATTTGGCTGCTGACCAACCTGCCTCAGTTCCTCATACCTGCTCTGGAAATAATTACCCTGTGCCCCCACTGGCAAAGCTATGGGGGAAGGCAGGAAGGGTGAGGACAAGATGCATATAGATGAGAGAAGTTCCTCATGAGTTTGGAAGGTGCAGACCCAGACATGAGAACAAGAAAGCTTGTGATGGTAAAGTTGTTTTCTGTATGTACATAAATATATATATACATTTATATATATGTGGTATATTTTGCACGTCCCATGAAATTTTTTGCTTTTACCTGAAAGGAAGCTTCACCCATTCATAATCCTGAAAAGATGCTACTAGATTTCATCAAAATATATTCTTATATTGTAACTTTCTAGTAGAAGGAGGGATAATTGAAACTACAGCTCAGTGAAAACACTTAGGTTTTTAGGTGAAAGTTGATCAAATTAAGCAAATTAAAAGCCATTGCAACATTTCAATTTAGCAGAAAAAACATTATATAATTTGTTAGGTTCTAACTCTTTTACCAGAAACTGTTGGAGAGAGCAGTTACCTTGGAAAAATACTACCAGAAAATAATATGAAACAACACGGAGGAATGCTACATCATTGTTATAAAAAATGGCAGCAGAAAAAAATAAATGAACAAATGTTATCATTTACTCCCTTTTACCTCCAAATCATAACAGATTGGTTTGTGATTTTTTGACTGTTTAAAGCAGATTGTCAATGAAGGAAGCATAGTGAGGAGCATAAAATACTCTGTTGTCCTGTCTCAAGAACAGAACATGACTGCTGCCTTATTGATCAACAATCCAAAAGATGAGAGAAATAATGCAGTTCAATGCTATTTAGAAACAAACAAACAAACCATCAGGCTAAACACAAGTAGGAAGTACATGTTAATCTCAATTGTTTTAGCTTTGATTATCCAAAAGTCAACTTGTCGAAAATTGAATATATTGTTCCTCTCCCATTTCAAGACTCAGAAAGATGTTTTGCTTGCAATGAACTGTAATTGCCTGAATTTTTCAAAGGACCCTTGAGTCAGCTAGATAATAGGGGTTTAGCTCTATTCAGCAAATATAAGCAGAAAATACACATCCATAGAGAAGCATAATGCATTCTCACTGGCTCAGCCAGCAGCAATGCTTCTTCCTAGATGTCTAACCTTTTGTTCCATGAGGGTCTTGATTTCAATCGCTCCATGGAAATAGGAAAGATTAGATACTCAGCTGAAGAAAATCATCATAGCTTCATGGATTTTAATGAAAGCAATATACATTAGTTAAGAATCTGTACTCCTTGTGATAGTAATAACCTGTACTCCAAGGAAACCTCCTTTCTCTATCAAAGACTGTCTTAATGGTTTATTACCAGTTTTGCAATATGGTGACTATGTACACTTACAATCAATTTTTTTTAAGTGTAAATTTTGTTTCAAATGTTTGTGGGTTTTTTTCACCGTAATTAATTTTTAGCATCCATCTGTGATAAATAACTTTTATCCATTGCAGGAGTGATTGTGTTTGAACCCTGAGCATGATGGCATTTATGTTAATCATGTGAGAAAGACAAAATGCTGAGATGGATCTTAAGTCTCCTGAAGGGTGATTTTGTAGATCAGTAGCAGAAAACAATGACAAGAATTGATATAGCTATACTGAAAAATCAGTCAGATGTGACTTATGCTGTCTACCTACTAATATATCCAAAATTTAATGTCAAGAGAATTTTACAATATGTTTGGATGATATGTTTTCAACCTAAAACACTAGAAATGTGTTTTCTAGCTCATAGGACTCATGGTTAGAAGTGAACATAGATTATGCCCCTCCTCTCATGAATTTATTGCTAAGAGGAATGACACTTTCTTGTGCACTGTAAGTTTGTCTGTACCCATTTGTGTATAGGTACATAAATACTGTCAAAACAAAACAACAGCCACAAAAAAGCAAAACCACAACAGAAGCCACACCCACACCCCCGTAACCCCTCCCCCACCCAAAAAACCCTAACCACCCAACTTGCTAGAAATACTTATCTGTACTTTGTGTTTGAAAAGCAGTGAAGAAAACACTAGTGTAGTTTCCCAGCCTAAGCAAAACACCATTTCCCTTTCTTTCTCCATTTACTCTCAACACTTGCCATTCTTCCTTCATATTACTTCATTGCTAATAGTTCCCTCTTCACTGCCAAACTTCTCAGCACTTTAGAACTATATCAGCCTTTACTCCTGAGCTCAAGCTCAAGCAAAGAAACATGACAGAATTTATTGGTTTGCCTCCTTCCAAAACTTTAAAGATTTTTAAGAATTTTTTTTTATTTTTTTTTTTAGAAATTCCAATGGTGAACATACAATAGCAAAATAAATACTACAAACAAATTATTCCATGTCAGGAAAAACCTTTTTTCTAGCTATTGCTATTCCTAATCAATATGACTTCTCTGTAAGGGGTAAGTGGGGAAAGTAAAGGAGAGGAACAGCTGGATTTTATACTGTGGTGGTGTTAATCAAATCTTTGGAGGTTCATGGGCTGCTCTTTCTGGATACAGGATATATATTAGTGATACCTAAGGGGAACTGTGGGTCATTTTCCTCACAGAGATATACAATTGAAAATTTACCAAAAAGATACAAAATATTTCTATCATTTTTGGTGGAAATAGCAAGCATTTGGGGAAAAAGAACCTTTTAAAAAAGTGTGGAAATAAACCTAACAATCTCATGGATTTATATGCACTGGAGACATAAGCTATTCACTTAATGCAAGCTTTTCACTGCTTTTCTATTTCTAATATAAAAAAGTGCTATTTGATAGAATGTATCTTCAGAAAAACCTATACACTACAGGACACAAAAACTTAAGTCTCAAGAACAGTGAATATTAAAGCCTTCTACGGACCCATGCAGGGAAACAGAATCCAGTGATTTTTTTAATATGAAATGAAAAGTCAATTGTCATCTGAAAAGATTGAGTTAAATCTTTAACTTCCCCATTTCTCCATATGAAAAGCGCCACCCAAACAATTTCTCTCAAAAAATGATGAAACACCATTGCATTATTTTTCACAGGGGTTACTTTTTCTTCATCAGCAGATTGTTTTTATGGTTTTGTCATCTTTATCCTGCATGCATTACTTCTTTAAATCTGTTGCAACATGGTGAGGGAATGGATAAGATTTATTTTTTTTAAATAGTGTTTCAAAAGTCTTGTTGTTTTCCTATATTCTCAGGTTTTGCTGAGAAGTAGCAGGTCTTGCTACTGTCACAGTAGCAAGAATAAATTAATAAAAAACTACCAAAGACCTGCATCCCCATCTTTCAGAAGGAATTTGGCGCAATATCCACTAATAACATGATTCCGATTCTGCTGCAGGTAGTGTCTGGCAGGCACATGCCAATGGAGTAAACGTACTTGGCCAAGAAGTTACATTTTAAAATTAGATGAATTTTAGACCCATGTTTCTCTACACCGATTAGTCCTCTGATGCAAAAAAGTAAGTGAAATTCTGATGCAGCTTAACAGGGAAAAGATGGATGTTCCTCCTGACAGAACTTCTTTGAGTACTCATTCTTCCCATCTATTCTCAAGTCCAAAAAGAAGTAGAGGCCAGAACCAGAAAACAGCAAGTCAGAGAAAAATATTCTTTGTGGAGGCAATCCTAGCATACAAATTACCTCCCAGTAATTGCTTCACATTGACTTTGTGTGCTAGAAAAATTCATGGAGGAAAAATTTTAACCACCAACCAAGATTTATATAGAATATGTGGGGGGATGGAAATTTGTGAAATGGGTATTTCACTGGTTTGTTCCTACATGTCCTAAACAACTTTCAGTAATTCTCGTCTATCCTTAAAAATCTCAGTTGATGACTATTTTCAAATATTGACATTTCTTTCATCTTTGTACCATTCCTTGCATATTGAGAATTACTCTGCTGACCTCTCCTTTGCCCATTTTTCCAAGTGATCACTGTTTTGTTTTTTCCAGGTCTGTGACATGTCTCATTTGTTTGTGCAGTTCTTCCACATCTGCATTGTCCTCATTCAGAACAATAACCATAATAAAAATTATTAATAGACAACATATATATTAATTAATGCAAAGAGATCACAGTCAAGTTCCAGAACTCTGCTTTGCCATGATTTGCACAAATGCTTGTTACAATTTATCAGTAATTCCAGCTGCTTAAGATTCAGTAGTTTATGTGGGATATTATAGCTAGATCATTAGACTAAGAGTTGTGGCACCTATTTCTATCTCTACCAGCAAACTTCCAGTAAATATATATTTCAGACCTGCAGTTTCACAAATATGTATCTAGGTATTTTCTACTCTCTATTTAAATTCAGTTTGAGATCTATAGCTGAAAATGGGTCATTCTCCTATCCAAAAGATAAGGTTATTTCATATACATGGTTGTTCTTAGGAGGAAGCGATGTGATTACTTGTTCCACTGCGACTGTGATTGTAACATCCTTGGTAGCTATAATGGACTTCAGGCTTGTGTTTCCAGAGCCTAAGGTTCCAAGTATTTGTATCTACAAAGCTTTTAGGGCATAGTTTGAGTGTGAGGCTGCTCTCTACTTGGCCTGCAGAGCTATCTGGCCTGCTTCAGGTAAGGTACGGTTATGTATTCACTGGAATATGCTATATGAATACTTGACTCAGACCTGTAGGGTGAAAGGGAATGGACCACTCTGCGAGTAGGGTGAAGCAAAATGGCCGTTTATTGTGAGGGAGCATGGGTTTATATAGGGTTGGTCAAAGAAAGTGCTAGAAACAGGGCATGGTTCAGGGAGGAGTTTCGTAGGTCTGCGACAAATAAGGGAAAAGTAGGTAGGGCTTCACTATATAAGATAAGGGAGGACCAAAGAAGTTGCCAGCCATATATGGCGCAGCTACACTGCACCACAGACTAGCCCATGTAAAAAGGGGGAAGAGATAGCCAATCGTATAACTGTAACTGGGGTACAACCACCAATAAGAACATTCAAACAATAGAAATGTAATAATGACTAATCTAATACATAGAACTCGTAACTATTCACAAAAATTCAAACTTCTCGAACTTCCTCTCATTCCACAGGTGGGCGGCCTTCGATCCAGTGGGATGATTCGGGTTTGGACTTCTGTTTCTTGTTCTTATGATTTTTCCTCCAATCTCGATATTCTTTGGCATGTACCCCGACAAATACTCAAGGATTATGAACTGACAACCCATTGAAGATGGTTATGACACTTGGACAGCTGAACCTATTCTGAACAGTGCTGACATAGATTAACAGGCTCATTAAATCAGTAAAGCTTACAGCAGTCATTCCTTCCCCTCCCTCCCCCCATTAGTAATTTATCCAGTAGATGATTTCAACAGGTCAAAAGCTATCTTGACAGTGGATGAATAGAAAAGAATAGGGGAGGCACCTACTTCAACAAAACTGTGGCAGAGAATGTGCAGTATCAGAAATGGGAAAAATCCTGTCAGAAATGGGTTTCTGAGGAAAGTGAAGAAAACAACCAGGGTGCTTTAAAACCTGAAGCTTTTACAGTGTTGTAAAATGGTTTCCTGTCTTTTTTACTTAGTTATCCTTCTTCTTCCCAAGACCTCCTGAAACTCCCCTTATCACTGTAGCCAAGCACCAAGGAATTCGTCCTTGGAGGTGTCTAGTTTAGTTTCCCTATTGGTTCTTAGTTAACCCTTTCCCATTGGTCATTTATCCCTTGATTTCTATTGGTAGTAATTTGGGTCCCCCCAAAACCTATATATACACCCCAGCTATGTTAATAAACTCTCTCTCTGCACCTCCTCCTATGGTCTCCGTGTGTCTCTCTGGGGCATCTTGGGGGCAGTGATTTGGGGGGGGTGTGAAAAGGGGGAGCATCTCCCTACAGCTGTCGTACAAAACTAATTCATATCAGGTATTAGGTGAGTCTCATATAATGGTAATAAGAAAGATGAAACATTGCTTCTTTTCACATGTGGAGAGTCATGACAAATCACAATCTTCATGCACTTGCCCAACTGAGCAATTCCTGATACTTTCATTGCAATTGAATCCTTCATCTCCCTTTCCCTCAAGGGCATTTGAAGACTTCAGTGACTAGAGCATCCCTTAAAACTGTGAAAATTCATTTCCGGACAACACTGGTTTTTATCGGTATAGAAAAAGCTTCAGGTAGACATCTGATTTTTAAGAGCATAGCTGAAGCTTCAAATGTCCTGAAGTACTAATGTACTTGAGCACTACACGTGTTAATGTTAGGAGTAGCCATTGTTAACACTTACAGAAAATCTACAGCTGATGAGGATTTATGATGTTCCTCATACCCTATAATACTGATAAATATGACATTCACAGCCCAAATCATAAAAAATGATTCTTGAATAAAATGTACTGTTTGTCCTTAAAACATTAGGTGTCTCTTAGCAGAGTGAGCAATATGGAGGGGTGAAAACTGAAAAAACAATCCCAAAACTCATCTAATCTATACCTCCCATGTAAGGGAAAAAAATATCAAATGAAATTGTAAGACTACCTTGAAAACAGTAGTCCAAGTAATTTGTTAATGTTACATGAAGACCCCACAATCTTGTCTTTAAAAATGCAACTATAAAAAGAAGTGGAAATTAAACAATCTCCAAATCCTGAAAAGAACATTTTTCAGTAAACCAACAGTTTTTTATTATTCTTATATTTTCCTCTTAATTTCTACCACATTCCTGTAAATCTAGAGAAATCTGCTAGGGAAAAATGGCAACAACAACAAAAAAAGAAATCTAATTTTACATTGGATATGTTTCTTTTGCAGTAAGCATCATTACAGTTAATTGCAAGCACTAAATGGAACACAAGACTGAGTCTGGTTTGCAATTTTGACTACTGCATTAGCATTTATATTTGATTCAATGTAAATGATTTTTCATTTTCAATATATGCTTTTCACTTTTTATCCACATGTGTATTGCCAATGAATCAAGAGGTGAACTAAGTGGCAATGGTAAACCGTAATAGCTCGAGAGGTTATAGCCTATTTTCATCTCTGATCAGAAGGCTGGGTAGCTTGCTCATATAATGAGATTTTGTTTTAATCAAGGTCAGAAAAGCTTGGCCTACCTGGTTAACTTTTACTGGAAAATTCAGATTTAAGTCTCTGAGAAAAAAAGCTTGAAAGCAAGCTGAGAACTGAAATCTCACTCTACCAGGAGGCACAAAATCTTTGGTGATGCCTTGAGCTACTAAGTCTTCTACTTTATCTTTCTATTTTATCTCACTGCTTATAAGCAATTAATCTTTGGACGAGAGACAGAAGTAACCAGTGGCTTTTATGAACAGAATTTTGCCTTCCTCATCTTCAGCTACATCCCTTCTTTGATTCAGACCTCTGACTTCTTTGGTGCTATGTATGACCAGTCTCCATGGACACGTGAGAAAATTAAATCTCAGGCTCTTGAATAGTGAGGATCATCAGAATAACTATACTAAGAAGAGGCTGGCTATCTTCCCATGTGCATTTATAATGTTGGCAGAGGTAGTGTGTGCTTCCTTTCTCATGTCAAGACAGCATAAATGACTCTGTAGATGGATCTTAGCCAAAACTCAGTTCCCCTGATGTTTGCAATATGCCGAATCTGACTTTAGATCTTTATTTTGCTCAGTGGTTTACAAACATCACTGATTTTAAGTTTCAGAATTTGGTTCTGAATAAATGTTTTTAACTATAAAGCCCTCATTTCTCCCCTCAGCATACATATCAGTTCCTAGCAAAGCCTGCAGCTCCAAGTTAAATGCAACCATGCCTTATATGTAGAAGTTATCTTTGATTATAAAGAATACTAGATGAGGAGGGAGAACAAGTTCCCATTTTTCCCAGGTGCTGCTGAATCTAGATATCCTTGGTAATAGCTATGTCTAATTATGTGTTACTGCCTAATCCAACAAGCTGCCCTCATAAGCGCTTCTGGCAGTAACTTTGTTATTAATTTATATGTTAATTTTCCAGTTATGTTGAAAATTGTAGCCAAAATTTCTTGCAATATATTTCCTTGAGCAATCTTCTAATTTTAGATACCGTGACTTCATTAAACTTGAAGTTTACTGCAATCCTGTGTATGGCTTGATCTAAATACATGGAAGTAAATGCATACCTTAATTTTAACATATACCAGCACACACATATCTTCATGCAAGAATTTTGGTGTTCGTACTGAGAGATAAATATTATAGGAAGTTTTTGCAACTCTTAGAAGTACTTTACCTCTAACTGACATTTGTCCCAAATATGAGATTCCTAACCAATTTCTTTTACTGATTTCTGACATGCCAAAACCATTTAGAAAAATATTTAATAAGAATTAAACAGAAAAAATAAAATAATATAATTTCTTAAAGGCCAGTACTGCCAGCCTTGCTATTCTATTCGATACTGAAGTCTGTAATTTCAAGTTTTATCTGTAACTCAACTTTGCATTCTAACTTTGACCTCTTTTCTAAATTAAAGTCTAAGGGCTCATATGGGAGTTTAGGAAGGAAATGAAGTGCAGGTGAGAAAATATAAACATTAATTATGAGGATGCTTTCATAAAAAAACGTTGGGGCTGAGTAGACAATTCTAGGGCTAATTTAGACTGACTTTAGACTGCTTTCTATTTTTTATGGAATACTAAGCAAGGATGAATTTTGTGGTGTCAGGTGTTTTCTACAGGAAGTTCATTGATATTATAGGGCCAAGCACTGATAGAGCTTTCTCCGTCCACACTTAATCTACATGTGCTTAGTGAAGCATATATTTTACTTAAAATGTGATTTCTCAATGTCAGTTGTCAGCATTTTATTATGAACCTTTATAATCATGATTTAAAATTTTAAAATATATTTAAATGTAGAGTTAAAATATAGTGCATGGAATTTAATGACAGTAATATTTTATAGTAAAATTTCAAAACATTTCTCTAGCCTATATACTTAAAAGCTCATGTAGTGATGTCGGGCACAAAAAAAATCTCTAAGTGTAAAGTGCAAGTATCTCTTTCTGAACAGGTATACAGTAAGTGCCATAAATTTTTTCTTGTGAAATTATGCAATGACTTTTTAATGTTTATATACAATACAAACTTGATTATAACATGGCGTCAGAAAATGTAACTCAGGAATCTAACTTCTAACTGGAAGCTCTAGTTTTGAGTTCCTTCGGAGGTCCTGCCTTCAAGCAATGCAGAAGTCAGCCACAAACACTTTGCATATATGGGATGGTGAACCAACAGTTCACCTGAGACTGCAATACCTCTGAAAATCTCCTCTGGAAAAAAAAATATTGAAAGAAATAATTCTCATATTCAGATTCAACCCAATGGAAGGTTGACAGCCTAGGAACCTTAAAAAACATTTGTTCTTCACTTCCTCTGATGGAAACTGTCTTTGAACTACATGCTAAAAGGTGCTGTTTTGTTACATCCTGACCACAGCTGGGCCTTCCCCACAGACACCGTTCTGCTTTGTCTCCTATTTCAGATATTAGCACACAAAACTCTCTACAGAAAGAGAAATAATAGATTTAAGATTTTGTCTTAAATTCTGAGGAGGTCACTTTTATATTTGAAACAGTGTGACACTTTGGAATTTAATATGTGAGTCTGTCTTCATAATTTGTCTGCCTGTAACATTTGAAGCTTTTTTTTTTTGCTTTTTTTTTAGTGCTTTTTCTTATATTTGATTATGAGAAAGTATTTAGTAATAAAGGGGATAGTCAACCATGGATCAATGTCCCTGAGCAAAAAGCTCATTATATTAAATATTAAAAACCACACAGAATAGACAGTTAATAAACAGTATCTTGCATATGATCATTACAAAGCAGATGCCTGAAAGAACAATACTATACCAAAAGTGGTCAAAGAAAAAGAGCCATTTATCTGTAAATTAAGTAGCATCCTTTTTCATGTGGCACCTTCTTCTGTCACTCAGTACAGCCTACTTCTCAGTATTGACAACAGGGTTCTCTTAAGGAACTTATATCTGCTGTTGAAGCTGTTACAGAAGCCTCTTCCCATGTGCACAGAGCCTTCTGCTGCAGATTTCTGGTGGCACATGAAACAAGGAGAGGAAATAGTAGTGTTTAAGAAAAAAAAAAGTGGTGGGAAATAGTATTAACTGAAACTTCATTGAACTCTTATTGTGGCTCCCTAAAAGTGTATTTGAAGTTTGCGTCAAACCAAGATCAGAACATCAGAAACAAATATCAGCTTTTCAACACCACTTGAGACACAGCTATTTTTCATTTATATGTTTTGTATTCACCTCTTTTCTGCTGGCTCAGCAGCAGATGAGATCTGTATTTATATATAAGAAAATTATGAAATACAATGATTATCAGGGCTTTTAAAATCACTGTCATCATTGTAGTCTTCTAATAAGTAATGAGTAGTGAAAGAGCTGTGAAATAGGTTAGTTTGCTGCTTGTTTGCTATGAAGTGTTCACTAGTCTCTGTCTCTGCATTGCTGCAAATTGGGCTGGCGGACACCAAGAAAACTGACATAGTGACAGGAATTCTCTCTGATGTTTACCCTGCGCGTGTTGGCTGCAAAAGAAAAATGAGGGCTTTGACCTTACCATTTGACTTGCTTGTCCTGAGCAGGTTGCAGTTACAGGCCAGCTATCATTTTTCTATACACAAAAATACAGAGTGCAAGTGCAAATGCAATTAATGAGAGCCTAGAAGCAGATGTTGTCTTTCCCAGCTAGAATAGTAAAGGAGGTAACACTAAGAGGTCTTTATTTTCATGCTAGGGCTACATAGCATATTCTTTATGAATTTGCGTTGGTGTTGGAGGCATGTATGTCAGGAAAATGAAAGTATTACAAATGTTAATTTACAATAAGAAGCAGAGGCATTTTGCCTCTCAGGAAATGGACACATAAAGTAGCTTCTGATTCAGAACATGGTGACTTATGTTGGGCCAAGTTTTCACCCTTGATCTTAGCAAAGGGGTAGAGAAGTATTTTTCAGGTGTAGTGTCCAGGATGTTACCACTTCTTAATAGATGACATCAAGCTCAAAATTCTGTACTACTAATAAAGACAGGGCTTTGAAATATATGGATTGGGAGGGTTGGAACTAGATGATCTTTAAGGTCCATTCCAACCCAAACCCTTCTATGATTCTATGATCCTATGTCCTGTACCAATAGTATACCCAAATTAAAATATGCTCAGCTTTACCAAAGCATTTAAGATATTTCTTTTCTATTAAAAAAAAGAAAATAGATTAATTTCCCAAAAGGATGGACAAACAATTTCAACAGTAATGTTTTGATCAGAACTACTATTCAGAGGCACACACTCATGATGGAGCATTGTCTTGTTCAACTTGCCTTTCAGACATGAATGAAGATTTTCCATATCTGGCTTGAGACACATATTCTAAGGCTTCTACTAAATCAATATTCCTAATGCATTTGAGCAATATTTTTATACTTATTTCTCCTTTTCATCCAGGAAAAAAGATATTAAAAATCTATTTTAAAAATACTAAGGTAATGAAATCCTCAGATTGCAAGAAATAACAGTGAAGGAAACAATAGAATTAGAGATGAGGAGATTTCAAAAATCTTCCTTGTGGAGAGCTCATATGCAACATATTTGATCTTTACATGCAATTCTTTCTCAAATGAGAGCACGTTCTTCACCTGTTGAGAGCACAATTGGTGTTTACATAAAAAGGGATATACATTTATATAAGAATAGATCACAAACAGAGTAAAAATACATGCAAGCAAAATCCAGTCAGATTTTGGTCCTGGGTACAGTAGACAGGTACTGGGTGGAATAAAAGAAGGACAGGAAAAAAAAAGAAACACCATTAACAACAGCATTCATCTTACTGAGCTGCAATACATAATAATCTTTGTCTGTTTTCTACATTGCAGAAATATTGAGTCCAATATTCCTCTCTTTATGAATAAATTTGTATGAATAATAAATGTACAACCAATTTATCTACTTCAGAATGGTCTACAAAGTACAACTCTTTAAAAAATAATACTGATTTAGTCAATAGAAATGTTATTTGTTTCACTTTTCTGCACAAAATATTAGCTAACTGGAATCTTCCTATATATGTCAGCTCTGCAATAACCATTTATCAGTGTTTAGTTTGATTACGAGAAAAAGATGTAAAGCAGAAGAAGGAACACTGCTATCATGGTCCACTTAGAAAGAACTCTACTTCCTGAAGAGTGGGTAAACTGTAAGTGGCAAGTAGAGTCCTCTTAGTGTGCTATTCCTGAGGCACTGCAGCATCAAGGCATGCTACTGTGGGTGTTAGAAAGACAAGAAAAAAAAGCAGGAATGTAACCTGTACATGCTCTCTCCAAGGATAACTCTAGGGAAGAGGCGACCTTCTGCACACCAGATGTGAACTATAAGCATCAGTCCAAGGATATTGCAGGTCTGTAATATCACCACAAACTGGGATGCAGGAAGGAGCAGCACCTGCTGAAGATGGCTTTTTTCACTCTGCATAGCGCAAGGTTTCAGACAGGTGCTCAGTTATGGCTGGCTCCCTCTCCAGAGCATGCAAGATTCAGTATCTATGGGTGCCAGATGGACTTGCCACCATGGAGCAGGCTGGGCTACCTCTCTGTTAGCAGTGTGTGGGCAGTCCCCCAGAAAGCTGCAAGGCATTCTTGCAGAAAAATGTTCAGACAGGAGGCAGAAGCCAGCTGGACTCATGCTCTGGAAACTGCTGTTTCAGAGTCATTCACACACAGCCCTGGTAGACCTTACCTTATGTATGCAATCACTATATCACAACACTAATATATTTCCTTTTTCCCATCCACAAGACCTTGATCCTCTTCCTTCATTTCTCCATCTCTCTACTTAATTTTTTTCATCTTTCTCCTTCTGATATTTTCCTTTCTTAATATAAAAATACAATATAATTATGCACAAGTAAGGGAGCAAAACACCTGAGGAACCAAACACTATTGTCATTATTTCATGTTTCCAGTTAATTCAAATGGCAAATTTATAGGAAATCAACACTGTGTATTGGAAATAAATCACTAAAGCAACATGGCAAGCTAGGAAAAACAGCCCTGTTCGTAACTGAAAAGCTAACTGAGCAGGTTGTATTGTAACTGATCACATAGGTAGCTTAAAGAATAGATTTATTCTATCCTGCTGGGGTTTTTTTGTTTGTTTTTTTTTCATTTGGTTGGTAGGTTGGTTTGGTTTTTGTTTGGTTTTTTTTGTTAGGTTGGGGTTTTTTGTTGTTGGTTTGGTTTTGGTTTTTGTTCCCCCCTCCCCGCCCCCAGTTTGGAGTCCACAGAAAGCATTGTGCATGCATTGTTAAGTATGTTTGCAATTTTCATTAATAAAAAAATAAGGTTTCATTATCAAAGATTGTGCAGAATTTACTTCTATCCTCTTTCTTCTGTTTCTTTTTCTTTATGCAGTAGTTCACATATGATGTGTAAAACTTTATTACTATGGTCAGTCTGATATCCCTCACCTAGCCTGTCAAAACTTGTTTAGGTGTACTGAGCAAATGCAAATAAAAATAAAACTGCAAAATAGAAATTGCTGCAATACAACTTTCTGACCATGGACATGAAGATCTCTGTTTTCTGTAACGTTTTCTATTCACTCTGGTCATAGCAGCATTTTCCTCTGCAGTGATGCTTCAGTCGATTGCAGCCCTGTTTCTCATTGTGACTGGTGTTCTCCTACAATCCCTTTTTGCTTTGAAACATCATCCATGGGTCATCCCTCATGCCAGATAGGAGGATTAGTATTTCTTTAATCCTATTAACTTTAATATCAATAGGTTATTTCCACAGAGGCATCTTTTGCTAAATCCTTTCTCCTGCAATGTTTAAAGTTGTTCCTTGGCTGTTTGCTTACTGTGTTACCTGGTGGGTGTGCACTCTCCTTAGAGGTAGGAGAAGACCAATCAGATCCACTTTCCGCTTGATTTGGAGCAGTCATAGAAAACTAAATCTCTGACCTTCCAGAAAGGTACTGTCTGCATCCAACTGTAGAAGCTAGTTTCTTTTAAATAAGCCGTTCAGCTTCTGAATACTCTTAATTCATTGTGGTGAATTCTCAGGCAAAGAGAAAACCCTCAGTGACTCTCTTACATCCTGGATGACAGCTTTGAGCAGCTCATGGAAAGATTCCTCCTCTTCCTGAAATACTGCTTTTGATTTCATTGGCCTTTTTTACAAGTGGCCAACTTTTTTGTTTCAGCATTTAAAAATGTTGTTTGCCTAAGATACACTTGATTTTTTTTTCAAATGTAATTGAAAGAAAAGAATACATTTTAATTTTATTTAAATTGATTTTTATTAATATAGTGGCTGTTGAATAAAAATATTCATCAGTCCTTCCTGCTATATTTCCCATACCCATATGGAAAATACCTACAGTATCCACACGCTTGATAGTACAACATTTTCACAAGCAGCTTTTATATGTACCTATGAACTCATTGCAGATCTGTGCATGACATACCTGGAACAGAAGGTGGTCATTAGTTCTTTCAATAATTATTTCTTTTGATTTCATTCCAGATATGATGCAGCTAATTTCTTTCTCAACACTGAAAACAACCTACAGCCACTGTATCTTTTCCTTTGACATTCAGTCTAATCTGACTCACGACTGAGATGTTCAGACCAGAGAGTTTTGCTTGACTTGTATTAGATCTAAGATATCTGATATCCTGGAGTTTTGTTTGTTTCTTGATATCATTTTATCAGTCAATAAACATATTGATTGTAAAACAAGAAAGATATCAGCCAATATGAACATTTTTCCATTTGTCTGTCACTACAGCCAACAAAATTCTAAGTTTGTTTATTTTCCCACACTCCTACTAATACGTGATAAGATATGAGGACAGGATGCATCCTTAAATTACAATTTTAATTCAAAAATAAGATGCTCCACTCCTGACTCTAGTTTAGCACACTAAAGGATTCTATGGTAGTTGGAAATCTGTTATAGGTGTAATAGAGAGTGTGAGAAAAACAATTTAGAGAAAAAAAATCAAACAAACCAACCCTCCTTCACTCACAAATATATGAGATTATATGAGATGAAGGAAGAGTTTGCCATTGACAGGAAAATGAATTACTATCAGTTTCTAAAGTTTAAAGAAATGGAGAAGGAATGTGAAATATCAAATTGTGAAAAGACTCTTTCAGCAGGTTTGGGGTCAGGAATTGTATTCAATTTTGTGTGTCCCATTTGTTTCTGAGGTTTCTATTCTCTTCTCTTTCTGGCTCAGATCTCCTCTCTCTGTGGCTCAGGACATTAATCATTATAGTTCTAACTAAAGATTTTAGCTAGATCTGCACAAAACTTTTGTAATGAAACTGAAGAAATTCAGACTAAACTGCTTTGGGGTTTTACTCCTGCAAGCAGCAAAGAGAAATTCAAAAGTAAGAGGAAAAGATTCACACAAAAAAGAAAGTGAGCTGTACGTTTAATTTCTGAGTTTAATAAAAAATTTCCAGCAATTCAGATATACGTTCATTTAGCAAATGGCTAAAATTGTTTCTGATGCTACTTTTTAGTAGTGTTTGTTATTGCTTTCCATGGAAAATTACTGCCCTTGTGGCAATAGGAAGCAGTAGGCCTGGAGCACAGGAGCAGGTCCTTTCCCAGTCAGCGTACAGACAACAAATTTGATCTGTAGCCACCTATAAGTTGCCACATGAACCAGATGAAATGAACTTGTCTTAACTTCCAGTTGTGAGGCATAACCTCCCATTCTGATGCAGTGTTGTTTTAACCTCTCCAGAAAATTACATTTGATTATGTCCTCGCTCACAGGAATTTGATAACAGATGATGTGGAAAGGCACAATCCTGCACTGGGCCTGCTGACATGTGCAGATACTGCATGGAGCTATCATACTGCAAGATGCCAAATTTCAGCAAACACTAAGCAGACATAAATGAGGAACAACTCTGTTGGAAGCAGTGAACAAATGAAAAGTGACAGGTTTTGGCAGAGTTCTGCCTTTCTGCAGCTGGTCACATTGTTTCGAGGCAGAACCATGTTCTTGGAAATTATCTGACATTACAATTACAATGAAGTTTTCATGGTCAACATTGTAAAACTTAATTGGACTGTAAGCTTCATCACTCTGCATTTGTATTGTAGAGGAACATTAGGAAAGCAAAAATTCACTCCAATTCAGATTATAATCTTTTAACTAAACTAGTTCATGGGGTATATAAACTCATAAGTTAAAAAAAAAACCAACACAAATCAAAACTGCATTTTTTTAACTTTAGATCTCGTCTAGAATATAGTTAAAATATTTTATATATATAAGATACATATAATATACTAATATAATGTATATACAAATACAGTACAAACTCATGTATAATAGTACAAATACCACTGGTAGTAAGTGATTAGTGAACTTCATAAAAAAATGCTAAGAAATCCAAATAAAATAAAATTTTTGTCCTGCCAGGTATGGGAAAATATCTGATGGGCTCAGCTGTTCTCTGTGGTGAGACCCTTGTGGAGTCATCTGTCCGCCCTTGTCTCTCTTGTCACAGAGGCCACCCCTACAGGCACAGCACACCCTTCCTGTCCCCATCCTAACCCCTGTCCCACTCCACTGTCCTCCCCACCTCACTGCCAACACCTGGACACCTACACCCAAACTGATAGAAAATATAGGTTCTAAGGTGAGCTTCATTTAACATGTTAATTGACGTGTCTCTATTTGGGTTTATACTAGCAGCTGATCTGTTTCAAGGAAAAGGCTAAAGTGGCTTAATTTTGACTGAATTTGTTCAGATTCTAATTTTCTATGTTGAAGGTTGTGTGCATTTCTCATAATACTCTGACAAAAAAAAGACACTGTGTTCTTAGTAAATAAAATCTGTTTAAAATAATATTATTAAATTATTATTATTAATATTAAATTATTATTTAATATAAAAATTCTCACTTCAAGGGAAATTTAAGAAAAATTGGCATTCTATTCTATGTTCTGCTCCCCCAACACCCCATAAAAGCAGGCATACCCAGCTAGATTAACTCAAGATAAAAAGAATATGAAAAGAAGTCTAAAGCAACAACAAAAGTGTTTGACAGATCTGAAAACTTGTTTACTGTTTTTTCCACACAGACTCAAGCACATTCTATATTTATTAATCTGTACACATGAGAAGGTACTTGAATGCATAGAAAAAATTATTTAATCCTACTTAAAAAGAATATTTTATCACACTAACATAATCTGTGTGTTGTTGGTTTTCAAACAATATTTAAAATGTTGCTGCACATGGAATGTCTCAAGTACATCATTTCACATAGTTTTTCTTAATATAACCAGTGTTTCTGTCTGGGATATACTGAATGAACACTCAGCTGATGTTAGCTAAATTAAGCTACATAGTGGAAAAATCTTAAATAAATAAATACCTTGCTCTGTTGAAAAAAAAAAAAAAGTACAGATTATTCTACCAAACTATGTAATTTGGCTTAATTTATCTAAAATTTAAACCTATTATAATTTTGAGGTAATTAATATGCTTAAGGAAAAGAAAAAACAGTGGGGGAATAGGGGATAATCTATCTGAGATATTTATCCTTAGAAATAATTTGTTATATTTTTATGTAATTCTGATGTTTAAAAGTTCCATTGTTGACATTCTGACATTAACACTCTATAACAAGTATCTTAGGAACAGGATAATATTCCTTAGAAGACGTATACATACATTCTTTCCCAGACATACCAGCATTTGTAAACTTTTCAGACTGATCAAGCATTAAGGAAATTTGATGTTAGCTATGTCAAAGTGCTCTGCTATAACTGCAAGTGACATTGCCATTTACGCACAAAGGTTAAGGAGGGAGGGAGGAGAAAAGCTCAGTGCAAGATTTACAGAATAGCAAAAATGTTAATATTCTCCTTTGTAAATCATTTCACAATTCATCCTGGTCCAACAACATTGTTTTGCAGTAGCCTCAAAATATGGACAGTTGTTCTAAAGTTTGAAACAGAAATCCTAAGGCAACACTAAGAGCTTTAGTGTTTATATGGGCATTGCTGAACCTTCAGAGAAAACATCTAATATGTAGATGTTTAAAAAGATGGATCTTCAGCGTCTCCCATTTTAATGATTTGGGCTTATTCCATTCTCTTCAGATACCCAAAGATTTTCCTTAAGCAGAGGAAGGGCTTATAAAAGGCAATCTGGAGTTCTAATGACAATGTATGTCTGTCACTTCAGAAGACACTTGCATAAATGTATATGTTTGCTGTCACCTTAACTCTGTCTACCCTGCCCCTACTGTTAAGACCCTCTTTCTTGTATGTCTGCATTGCTAATGCATTTGTTGTTTTCCATATGTATAGTTCTGAAGGAAACATACTGTTTTCATTTTGTGTCTTCTTCACTGACAATAATTTTTATCCTTTCAAAAATAATTTCATTAAGGATTAATTCTGTGTCATTGAAAACCAAGCTGATGAAATAATTGTGAGGAAACTCTTCAGCCCGAAATTATTAGCTATAAACTATGTAGTTGGCAGTCTGTTTATGTGGTTTAAACAGGGAACTAATGCTTGCTCTTACTGTTTTCTAATGTAAAACTGGATGCCATTCATAATCATAAAAATATTTCATTAACAGTGCTAACAGCAGTGAATTTTCATTGTTAATTTGGTGTATACACAAATGTACATTTCTTTTTTACATTGATAGTCTTTCCATTTTCAGCAAGACTTTCTTTTCATAAATCGTTCATTTCATTCTCTTACTTCTGTAAATATATTTTATAACTGAACATATTCTATATGGTTCATCATAATGCATATGCTAGGAGTGGAAAGTATCTATTGCATTTATATAACAAACACATATCAATGGATTCTATGGTTTTGCACTACTTGCATGAAGGTGCCTGACCTGACATACACACTGTGCACATCCATTCCCTCAACATGCACAATCCGTGAATCAGCTTGATACAATTTCTCCTAGTTACAGGTGTGATGCAAAAGAATCACTTCTCACAGCCAGTTAAACAGCTATTAGGAAAACAAAATGCTGCCTCAAATTTTGTATTTCAGACACAACTAATTACAACATTCCATCACTTCTAACAAGTTAACTTATTTTATTTGGTTAAATCTTCACGTTAATGAAGTTGTTTGTGAGCAGATGGTAAACAATCATGACAACCATTACAAAAACACCTTTATTTAATATTTGACTTCAATAGGATACTTATAGAGTTCCTGATGCTGGTAAGTGGTGCTTTATATGAATACACACATACACACCAACCCCTCTGTTGTTTGATGGCTGATGCAAGAGGACAACTGCTTCCTTGCATTTTCCTATGTGGTAGTTTGGTCCGAGCCAGGATTCCTCACTCTGGGCCCTCTCATTAATTCTTTCCTTAAGGAACATTTCCTCCTCATATGTGGCTCTGGAATTCTGTGTAGACCTTGATATAAGACCTTTGTGTTTTGGTCAGATGAAGTATGTTGCAACTGATTTCACTTTAGTAAAACTTCCATCTAACTGCAGGCATATAAGTAGCTTCTTCTGCTACCTGCGAAGCAGCATACAGAACATCCCTTTTCACTCTTTATTATCAGAAAAGCTAAGAACCTAGTGAATCAGTCTGAGTTGGTTATGTCAGAGACAGAAGAAAACTTCAGCTTTTTCTTCCCCTGATTGCAAATTTTTAGAGCTCCTCCAAAAAGTTCAAAAATAAAAATTCAAAGGCATGTGAAGCACTAAAAAAGCACTCAGTACAAGAAATGGAACTTGAGAGGGAAAAGGCTTGAAATAATATATAAAAAAAAAAAGCAAGAGTAAGAACACTTGGGAATAACAGAAGAATTAAGAGATGGCGCTACAACCATCCCTTCATGACTTTGGTCCTTGGGCAGTGGTTGCAATCAGAAAACATTTAAGACAAAATGTGAGATATAGAAAGAGAGAAATCAATTTAATAGGGAAAGAGTGGCAGAAATGTTATTTTTGCAATTATTGCAATGTGTCAAGATATCACTTTTTAATAACATGCAAATAAGTAAGGATGAGAAGGTGACCTATGTAAAAGCAGTGAAAGAGTTTGAGGAAAGCTATAATCTCATGAAGAGTGGAATTTTTAGAAGTTCCACATAGAATGTAAAAATAAAAACCTTTAACTTTTTTTTGGCCACTGACTTGAGACATCAGAAATATAACCGTAGTATTTTGACATCAGAGATCAGGTGGTGGTTCAAGAACCCATGGTGACAGAGGAGACATGGGGTCTTAAACTTAGAACTATTAGTGACGGGAGACAGAACATTGCTCATAGCATTCTGGAATGCCCAAATGAAGAACAGTATAATCTCAGAGAAGTCTTAGATAAGGAATGTAACTCAAACAAACAGGATGCATACTCATCTCTGTACACCCAGACAAGATAAAAAGTAAACATTACAGTTTTTCTGGTGAAACGTGATGTTGTGCCTGCTCAAGAACCAAGGTCAAGAAGCAGAAGAAGACCCGGAAGGAACAAATAAGGACTTTGGATGGGGTTGTGGCTATGTAAAGCAAACTATTGAATATGTATCAAGCAAGCAAGAACATCTAATGAATATGTAAACAGTATATGTCATAAAAAGCCCTGCCTATCTGTCATTTAGCACATTTGATTAGAGGAGCTATCCTCCAAGCATTCAGTATGCTGCAGACAGAATGCCTGCTTTTTAACACCTACAAATTGCTGTTAAAGAGTTTGTTTCCGACGCTTTTCAGTATTATCAGGACGCATCAAGTTAAAAAAATAATCAGGGCAGAAAGCTGGGAAGGCAAATTAGAGGTAGCTATACGTAAGCTTCAGATCAACAGGAGAAGAAACTGGCAGATAGTCAATACTTAGGAGCGTCTTCAGGAAAAACTTCAAGAGAATGCTGAGAAAAGAAAAGAGAGTGCATAAACTGTGGCAACTTACACAGACAAAGTCCAGAGGCTGGAAACATCCATGCGCATAAGACATACTGTGTACCTCATTAATTTGAAATGTGAGACATTTGTGCCAACTATTTCATATGTTTGAAATACCTCTTTGAAGTCTTTTAAGGATGTAAAAAGTTGAGAAAAGTCAAGGATTAGTCTGAGATTCAATGAATGATAAAATGAATGAAAAAAAGGCAGGCTACCTCTACGCAGCAATAATGGTCTAAATGTGCTAGCCAATGTAGTACAAGAAAATGCACTAACCGTGTGTAACTGGGCAGAAGGACCAAATATCTTTGAACCTACTCACTTTTGCAATGTATTTCAGAGAGATGCTGAAGGTCTGTTGCATTTCAGCCACGTTTGGAGCACTTCCACTATCAAAGGCCATAAATTAAAACTATTTTGCAGCAAGAAATTACCCAGTTCTGAAGTTCACAGCTCTGCTGGATAGTCAATCCTGTCTCTAACACATAACTTTTTCCCTTTTTGTAGTCTTCATTTGCTCATATCTTCACAAGGTCACAGTCTCAAGGCTTCACTGTTACCAAAATTTCAGGAGAAGAATATGAACAAACCTTTTGAAAATTTAAGGTTCCTTCCTCTGCTATATAAATTTTAGTGGTCATGAGCATGTGACAAATAAGAGTAGCTAAACGCAAGTGTTATATGATTTTTCTTTAAAATTCTAATAGAATACTTAAGTGCTGGCCACTAACATTCTCTTCTCTAGTCTAATATTGTCTGTAGCACTCCTTATGGAACTACTCTCAGAGTCCAAGAGCAAAAAGAACTTACTTGGAGACCTTTAAATTTATTTCATGAGAAAACTAACTACATATTGAATCCTGATGAAAGCTGATGTATTGAGCCAATACAGCATTCCAATATGCAGAGTACCAGTTTATGATAATTACTTTTGCATCTGCATTTAGAGTACCACATGTAATTACAGAAGTGTATACTTTTCTCTCAGCAATGGTATGCAATTTCCATTAGTGGTCTTGGCAGTCATGCACATGCATTACAAGACCTCTAAGTAATCCGTAGCCCCTTGTAATTAAATGCAAAAAGAATTACAGCCAGTAGAACATAGTGAATAATTCACAAGCAATAACTTGCCCAATGAATTTAACCTATTTTTATGTGCCAAAACACAACCAGGTATTCTATTTTTGTTAAAGCATTAAGGTACTCATTTTTTATTTTGTTGATCTGTGGTCCTTTTGCAACTTTTTGCAAAATATTTCAAAATTACTACTAAAATAATACTGATTGTTTACATATTTCCTTACTGAAATTTTACATTAGGGATTTGAAAAAAAGATGCTGAAGCTTTGAAATTTCAGGTTTTTCTCCATAGAAAACCACCTGTTTGAAAACAATTAAAGAGTAAACAATTCAAAGCCTCCTCATCTTAAAACAGCTTCCACTAGAATTACTTGGAAAATCTTAACTTCCATCTAGCACTAAAGTCTTACAGTTTGAAATTCAGTGTACAAGTGGAAGGAACTTCATGGGTCTTTGAATCTTTCCTCTCATATTGAAGGTTACTATATTATCTCTTTCATAACCAGCCTAGTACCTTCTTAAACACCAGCTCCATTACTTTCCATGCTACAATTTCCTCACTAATATTTTTCCACAGGTTCAATATGCAAATGTGTTTCTCTTCTGTCAATTCTGTATTTTACTCCATTAGATCTTCTTATTCTTTGATGATTATACACCTGATGATGCATTTCAAAACAGCAGTAATTTTTCTTTCAGAATTTATTTTGTTAGGTTTAAATAAAGAAACCTACTCTCCTCATTTCATCTGGAAGATTGATCTTTTATCTAGTTGGTTATTTCCCTGTGTCTATGATAACCCTTCTCTTAACTTCTAATCCTCCGCATCCATTCTTTTTCTTAGATATGAGTGACTGAAATTTTACATGGTTTTATAAATGATGTTTCATGTGTGTCCAAAATGGAAACAAACTAAACTAGAAAACACCATGGAAGAAAATATTTCATAAAGTTCATTTTGAACTACAACAGTACAATATAATAACTCCTACACACACCATGACACCGGATTCTATCAAATTTCATTAACAGAATGGAGCAGATAAGAAGAGCCTGGATTATAGCTCAAGTGAAATGTCGCAACTGCGTAGAAAATCTTAGAGCACAAAGATTCTTGGTAGACTGCTAGGCCTTTTACAAAGTTGAACAGTGCAATTAACCCTATTTAAACTAAGTGTGATGAAGTTAAATTGCCTAACAAAGGAAAAAGAAACGCTAGGGACACTTATTTTTAAGCCCAGTATTGTGTTATATGCTCAATACATTTCATCTGTTTTTTTCTAACAAGAAAATTCAGTTTTTAGGTCTTTTTTTTTAACACGACATTACCACTAATAAATATAGTGTGTTAAGGCTAGATTACACATATTTAGAATTCTGCAATAATCTTGGACCATGATTATTAAAATAATTTATGAAAATTAATCAAGAAAATAACTTTTTGCTTAGTTTCAATATTACTATAAATAATTATTAAGATTTATAGTAACAATTACATTTATTTGTTTCAATTCCATTGCCCTTGTTGTGAAAACAATGGCTCAAAATAATGAAAAGGTACATTAGTATTACAGTGAAAGTTTGCTGAGTTGTGTTTACTTTTCTTTCAGCAAATGTATTAATATGTACTTGTCTGCACCTTCTTTTGGGATCTGTGGGGGTTTTTTGTTTGTTTCTTTTGTGTGGGTTTTTTTTTAATGTTGGCACTAAGACTTTTTCAGCTTAAAATATCTCTGACTGGATTCTTCTCTAGAAAGAATGTTTGGTTTTGTCTAATGATGACTAAACAGGAACTATATACAATAAAAACATATACAATATATGGCATCACAATCTGTGTTTGTCAGATAAAATTTAAAAATATTGCTATTTTTAAACATTCAAAGCCTTCTTCTCACTGTCACTGTTTTATAAGAAACAACTGTTTAATGGAATTGGACTGATGTTGCTCGTGTTCTTTGATGAATAAAAAGGAAATTTTGTAAGTCACAATACAGCAAGGCATCAATAATGTGTCATATGTTTGTGGTCTTTCATAAATAACTTTGTTTTGGTAAGACAACAAAAAATCCCAAACCATACAGTTAATGGAGATCTTTGCAGTCAGTCGAGACATTTTTAATATGTCCAGCACAATTGCTAAATTAAATAGAACTCACAGTTTGGGTGTATCATTACACGCTAACTCAAGGAAACAGAAGACATTCTTACCCTTAGGTACAAGTAATTCCCTTAGAAGTCATATATTAATTCAAAGGAAAAGGAAAATCATAAGTGCTTTGTTAGAACAAGATTTTATCAGATACCTAGAAAGAATCCATGAGTGCAAACCCTCAATCTAGAATTTAAAGTTACAGAGAGAAATGCACGTTTTTATTGTCAAGGTCTTGTTTCATTTTCACTTTTTCTTTTGTTCATTCAGTATGCCTGGAATCAGCCTTGGGAGTCTTTCTATTTTTTAATTAATTTCTATTATTAGCAAGTAATTTCAACTTGTCTAGAAATTGGAATTTGATTCTACACTCTCTGAAACAAACTCCTGGGTTAAGGACTCTTTTCTCATAACCTCCAAATACCACAGGCAAAATATCATCAAAAGGACCATTATTTCCCTCATTTACCTTATTTTAGGATTCCATTTACTTCATTATAGGAGGCCACAGACAATCAGATAGGGAAGGTAGGAGTCAGAAAGGAAGGCAGGAATGATACAGAGGCAAGGATTATAGTGTTTCAAGACATAGATATAAAATATTAAGATCAAATCCTAGCAAAGTCTACTGCTTGTTGCAATAACAAAAGAGCAAATTGTTTGTAAACCTTTTTCTTACTCCAAAGAATGCACAGGGAGCCAATATAGTGAAATATCACTTAAATTATCCTGTTCATTTATTCCTCAACATCTTTTCATTTTATGTATCATTTTTTACACACACAAATGCACAGAGATCAAATATAGTTGTACACAATTATGTACAAGAATCTTCTACTTTCTCACATTAGAGTAACCGCTGAAAAACAAAAACAAAGCCATGTTGACATACCCATTAAAAAAATTAAAAATCAGAGTTTCCAGGTTGTATTCTACTCACTTTTATCCTTTGCTGGAGGAAATGACAAAGCATGCAGGTTAGGTGCCATTATTGCACACCACAGCATCCCAGGCCATTTCAATCACTGAAAATGTCTAAATAAACGGAATTATAGCTTGATTTTAATTGCTTTCACAACAGAGATGAAAATGGTATGTAAATTTTACATGGACTAAATACATAACTGTGTATTTACATGTATATTACACACATTTTACCTCTTTAGCATGATATTTAACTAGGTAAGGAATGCAACAAACTCAGTCCTATTCATTTTAAGGCACCAAAATATTGACACACCTATTCTTTGAAAATAAACCACCCAAGTAAATGGTCATATGGTCAATTACTCTGATAAAGTAGAAAAAAATAATAAAGGGTTTACATACACTACTTCATTTCTTATGACACAAGTCGAAGTAATTACACCATTTCTTTAGAACCTGTACAGGAGTCAAATAGTCCCACTGGCTGCACACTGAATTAGTATCTCTTCAATATTATTGTAAAGTATATGGAATGAGCTTAAAATCAGCAAATTATTTGACTGTTTTGAGTACCTGTCACAAACTCAGTTTTCAATAAACTTAGTAAATGATACATGGAAATATCATCATCTTTATGAAACTTCCTGGTAAAATAGTATAGAAAAAGCAATTATTTTGGAGAATACGTAAAAAATAAATCTATAACAAGTTATTATCTTTGGAAAAAAATGTAATGATTAATCAGTTATTTGATTATGAGAAAAGGCTAATTATATTACGAAGTTGTCTAGTGGAAACCCATTAGTAACTGAATAAATCTATTGTCATTGGGGAATTTATCAATTTCAACTACATACACATATATTGAATTTTCTTTATATTTGGCAAGATGACAACTAATTAGAATCACGAAAAGATAAACATTTTAGATTTTCTAAATGATAAATTATATGCAAACAAGGTTACCTACAACAAATAAAGACTGGAATGATATATATAAAATTGCAAGTTAGATGTTGACAGCCTGTATTTAATACATTATAACAGAATGAATATTGTGTTCTCAATAAGCCATTCAAAAAAAATAGGTGCAGGCAGCTCAGGTGCATTTGAACAAATGCAGATTTGGAATTCAGTGGCAAAAACTGTGTTTTTTTCTTTCTTACTTGGAATAACTTTTCACTTTCAAAAACAAACTTGACCAAATCTTGCTGAAGTTAACAGAGCCTTCTAGGCTTTGGATCAGACTTTGAAGAATACTGTTGTACCAGATTTGACTGGAGTAGAGTTAATTTTCTTCACAGTGGCTCATATGGGGCTGTGTCTTGAGTTTATGTTGAAAACAGTGTTGATAATAGAGTGATGCTTTTGTTGTTGCTGAGCAGTGCTTACACAGAGCCAAGGCCTTTTCTGTTTTTTGTACTGCCACGCTGGTGAGATGACTGGTGGTGGTGCATGGGAAGTTGGGATGCGACACAGCCAGGACAGGTGACCCAAACTGACCAAAGGGATATGCCAGACCACATGACATCATGCTCAGTATATAAAGTGGGGCAAAAAGGGGAAGAAGGAAGGGAGGAAGGGAGGAAGGGAGGAAGGGAGGGATGATGTTTGGAATGGAGGCATTTGTCTTTCCAAGAAATCACTACACATGATGAGGCCCTGCTCTGCTGGGGATTACTGAACACCTGTCTGCCCAAGGGAAGCTGTGAATTAATTCCATGTTTCACTTTGCTTGCATGTATGGCTTTTACATGCCCTAGTAAATTGTCTTTATTTCACCCACGAGTTTTCTAGCTTTTGCCCTTCTGATTCTCTCCCTGACCCTACTGGTGGGGGAGAGAGTGAGCAGCTGCATGGGACATGGCTGCTGCCTGGGTTAAACCATGACAGCACTTTTTGTTGCCCAGTATGGGACATAAGATGTTTGAGATAATGACAGATTTGACTGGAATGTGCTAGGTAGAATTTATAGCTGTTAGTTGTGCTTAGCTAGTAATCATCAGGGTCCTGTGCTTTCCATGGGGCTCACTTTTCTGACTGTATATTAGTGGCTAGTCCTTACTATAGTCCTCACAGAGGGCATGGAACAAATCTGTAAACTTGTCTAAATAAAAAAAAATATTTACCTTGAATTGCTGCTTAAAGACTGACCATGGTTAATACTCCTCAACAAAATGACAAAGTCTGGGTTAAAAATGTTTTCCTTGACATCTCTATTCAAAATTGCAAAAATGTGAGGAAAATTGTCCTAAAATAGCTTCAGATATATATGATTCAGCACTATTTCAACTATTATAATGCAAATGATGTGTGATAGAATTAGTGCAAGAACTTACTTCAGATTAACCATAGACATTGAAAAGTGTCTAAATATAATATCTTCATGCCACAGTGCAGAATAACATTTAACATTATGCTAATTCACTTACAATTCTAACATTATGCATTTTCATGTGTTATAGTGAAATGAAATGCACACATAGTGAAAATTTCAAAAGTGCCTCTGGTTTAGGAGTCAATAAACACTTATCTTACTAAGCTCTTAATACGAGATCAATTATGATATATCACTATCCATCATTACTAAAGCACAGAATTAAGAGTTAATTGTGTATTATTTTTACGGATTTGGGCTCAAATAAGTTTAAACGAAAAAAGCTGCTCGTAAAAGATTAATTTCCTGAGGAGATGGGAAGAAGTATTTGCGATTTTATTTCTTCCTCCTTTTCCGAATTGGAAAAAATGTATCTTATTCTCGTGTTCTTATGAATCCTTGCTGGGTAAAAGTGTTCTTTTCAGTTGTCTAACTGGAAAGCTTGATTTTAGTATGAGTATTTACACTGTCTGATACAATGTTTGATAGACAAACCACTTAAATATTTAGGTGGACTGTTAAATAGTGCATGGTAAAAAGTAAAAATACATCTAACCTTATTTTTTATCATCCTGCCAAATATGTCACATTACTTTTTCGATTTCCAATAAACAAGTGGCTTATAGGGATCACAGCGTGCATAGTAGGGTGCATAAAGAACCAGATACTGGTTAGGAATTTACTGTAGTTTCCTTACCCTTGTAAGAAAGGCAGAAGAAGAATAGATTTCATGTTTCAATCATTTTAATGTGTTCAAATGAGTAGACTTACAAAAGATATACTCTGAGGTATAATTATTGTCCATAGATATAAGTTTCTTTTTTGCTTCACTTCACAAGATGGAGAGTCACTAATTTTACAAAGCAATTTACCCACATCTTCTTTCTCAGGTAAACTTAATTCATGGCTGGAGAGTAAGATAACTTTTTAGATCATGTTGTGTTATGGTCACTATTTTCACAATATTTGTGAAAATAGTTGCACTACTATATACATATTAAGAAATGTAAGTCAATTTGCACATTGTTAAGTTTTTGCTCACAAGAATCAAGCTATTATGGAAAGCTGTGAAACGAATCAATAGACTTGCTTAAAATAGAAAAGTTATTAAGTCTAAGTCATTCTGATCATCCTTAAATCTAACAAGCTTTGATATCTCAGCAAAATTTTTAATTAACAGTGTTCGATATCAGGTCTGCCAAATACTGGACTGAGGAGTCTGCAGCTCTTAAAAGCCTTTGGATGGAATAAACAAAAGGAATAAATAAGAAATCGACATAGAAGCAGGAAATTTTTCAAATAGATATATTTTGCAGCGTTTCTGCATGCAATTTCCCTGCAGTTCTTAATAAAATTTCTGTGCATAAATCTCCATTCCCTGCTTGTGTATGTACTACTATAGGGAGCATTCATCCTAGGGCAGTGTGCATTCTTCTGGAAAGAGACTCTTTAGGCAGCAGATTTGTAAAGGTATCAGCATGCAAGTCCTTGTTTCCTTTACTCTGAAATAAGTAAGTAGATGTTGCAAAAAGCCAGGAATAACATTGTCACATGAGATTATTGCCCAACATTAAAGCTACAAATTCTACTCTGTAAATCTGGCCATCAAGGACACCAACTCTAAGATGTTTTATTTCACACCCATGTGGTGTGAACTCTACGAGCCTTCCCGAGCTGATTAATACTTTGGTGTTGAGAGTGAATTTATTTTCCTGGACTTAACTACTCCAGCTGTCTGCCACTGGCGATAGATATGGATGACCGTCATTCAACTAATTAACCAAAAGTTTCTATGTCATTAATGAATCATGCATTCTAAGAGGAAAGTAAAATGAATCTGCTTGGATTAACTGATGGGATACTTTTGCTAAGGAGTCAATCTAGCAGATGGGGATGTGTTGTAGGCTGCATCAGGATTTACTGAAAAATCTCACTTAAAGAACTATAGGACACCTCTAGACTTATTCATGAGGTATGGCAGATGTAAAAGTTGGTAAAGAAACCTTAACAATCCTTTGCATCATAGTAAAGTATGAAGAGAGCCATAGTTGAGCAAGCAGGACAGACTGACTACATACAGTTTTTTTGTGCAGTCTTTTCTAAAAGCCTGGTCTAATAGGACCATTCAAGTAAACACTTAACCCTCTGTACATGACTAAGGACCTGAGAGTCCTATTTCACTGCTTTTCCACAAGGAAGGGGTTTAAACTAATGTTTAAAAGTTGAACTCATTAGGATGCACTTTGCTTCAAAACTCTTGTTCTGTAACTTTAGTTAACAAATAATGCAATGTCCTGTTTCTGTATTCATTTGCTGTGTACTGATACAATCACTAAATGAGTAGTGTTTATATAGGAATGGAAACAATTACAGTTGCATGATGGCTAGAAAATTTGTGTATGTAGCACATATGCATACGTTGCACATGCCTTTATTGACTTAAAAATTCTTTATCTATAGCCTTCTGGGTAAAGCAGTAAGGAAATAATAGAATTAATAATAGTTAAAATTAATGCAATAACTTGATTGTCTTCAAGATGCAAATTAGACCAGGGATGCACTTTTTCATGTTAATAAATTAACCAATTCTCTTTAGTTGCACTACCTTCCTTTTTTTTAATTACAGTTCTATATTCAGGAAAAATATTCAAGCTTCACAGACCACTTTTAAATATTAGTTAATTTCCAATGCAAAAGGAACGTACTTCAGAGTTTATCAGGGCTACAGAGATCTTATCAGCTTTCAAGAAATTTAAAGAAGTTCTTGCTAGTGGTAGTGATTAGATAGGTAGACAATTTAAGATTGAACTGGTGGTAGATGAAACAAGAAATGGGCAGAAAAATTACCTTAAATGTGTGGCCAAAATGGTAAACCTCGCCTGCCCAGTTTCTCCCTAAAAGTCACCCCATTTGGCTGGTTTTTACTTGTATTTTTTAAATTAAATTAAAAAGTCTAGTACAGTTTGAGATCAACAAGTAGATCACAAAAATCTTCATACTATTTGGTTTGGTTTTTTTTTTCCTTTAAAAATAAATGCATAATACTAATTTTCATTTTTCATTATACATTTTGCATGGATTTAACAAGTCAATTGGCTTCTGGCTGCCAACACCTCTAGGTTTGTATATTGCAAAACAGTACATGTTTTGTCATACCCAACTCATTAAATAATCACCATGTAGTATTCTTTGTTATTATATTTTGATTAAGTGACTCCTGTGATACTGCATAGAAATGTTTCCTCTTTGTTTTTTGGGAACCAGCTTCTTTCACAGGCAGAAAAAAAGAGCTATGTAGTGTTGGAGTTGCAATTTCAATATTACACATTTATTGTACAACTTTATGAACAGGATCATTTTTCAAAGTATATGCCAATTCAAGTAAAATGCGTGGACACGTAATATAAAGAAATAGCACTTCAAGAATAAACAAAATCTCTTAATAGTAAAGAATGTGTGCATCTCTGGAGAATATTCTTAACATTGACCACATTGCTGGTGAGTTATTGTGCCTTTTATACACATGGGAAAAAAAGAAGGAAGTTAATGGACACAACAGTCATCCGAATAATACCACAAGTTGAATTTCTAAACCTCTCTCTAAACTTAAAAGTTAGCTTCCAATGCTTTTTAAGAGGCTGCTGCCCTTTTCAAACCACATTTCAGGTGCATCATTCTTGCTGATTTATACATGCTAAATGCTATGTGCTCTATTCCTTCTGTGCAAAGCTGTAGAAGGCTGTGTAATTTCATTCTGCACCCTGGCAACCTCATTCAGCTCAGACTAGTTGAAAAGTCTAAAGGCTAATTGCATGAATATTAGTTATGGACTGAGCTGGGGATATATAGGACCTATAGTTAGTGCCTGACACACTCATACAAGATACAGGCAAACCAGTTCTTCCTCTACAAAATAATTGAGACTCCTTTGCCTTCATTCAGAGCTATTGAGATAACAGCAAGAAGGCAAGGCAAGAGGAATAATGGTAAAAATCCAGGGCAGCATTTCAGAGTTTGAACTATCACAAGTAGAAACACCTTTCAAGTTGCCCTCTTTTTTTTTTCCTTTTTAAAGAGTAAATTAAAACTGCTTGACAACTCTGAATCACATTAGACATATGAGATAGAAGTAATTGTCACTTTCGAGAAATATGCATAATACCATGGATGTTACTTATACATGTATACAATAATAGAAGCTAGGGCTAACAGAAAGATGAAATTGCTAATATCATAACAAGAAACTGTAAAAATAGGTCTATTCAAGTAGTTGTCTCTCCAGAGGACAATACTATGGCTCTATATCCATTACCTTTTGTGAAGAGTGAGATTATTAGGAAATTTGTGCTTTGCTTAAACTCTGTTCCTTATACTACTGGCACAGCAGAATTTGTTACCACATCTGACAGTGTCATGAGAGATTCAGGTTAAAGCCCAACTGAAGATCAAACTAAAAGGAAAGAGCCCTAGTCCTTTCTGATCACAGCTGAAATAAAGTTATATGACAACACTGAGAATAATATTTCTGTGGTATTATTGAAGAAAAATGCAAATTAAATTGTCAAGAGACTGCATATTCAGCTAACCAATAACTGTTTGAAGTTGATGTGGCAGAGGTGTGTGACACTGTTTTCCTGATTCAGTCTTAGACTTACTATGATTTTTCATACAGCTGTTCTGATACAGAAAAAAAACATTAAAGCCACAAACTGGACTTCCACCATTATCAAATGGACAACTTCCAGTCATGTTATCACAGAAGAATTAAAAAGAAGGAGAATAGCAGAAGATTAGACCTACTGCTGGTGTTTTTACTCAGGAAAGATACAATTCTCTGACTTATGTTACATATTCTTTTAACTCTAATCCCCAATATATAGTTGGTTATGCTGGTCTACAAGTCAGAGTGGTTGGAGGTGTGAAACTACATGCTGTTGCTGGTTCTGTTACTAGTCTGCTTTATGATCTTGGACAAGTCTTTAAATTTTGCTGCATTTCCTCTCTAATTTCTGATTTTATCAGGTTTCTTTATAATCAGTTCTTCCCTGATTTTGACCAGATAAGAACAGGTAACAGATAACATGAAGAAATGGCCATGGGTTTTTGACTTTTAGTTTTGGGTTTGTGGGTTTGGATTTTTTCCTGATTTTGTTTGTGTGACATTTTTTGAGTTGGGTTTTTTGTGTTCTGTTAGTTTGGTTGGGTTTTCTTGGGTGTTTTTTTTTTGTTTGTTTGTTTGTTTGTTTGATTGGTTGATTTTGTATTTAGTTTTGGTCTTAAATTTAGTGTAAGTACTTGTTGGTTTGATATTATACTGCCTACAAACATTTTGATGTTTAGAAAGAGACTGGGCACTTGGAGGCAACTGGAGTCATTACCTGCAGTGTTCTAACAAATATTTGATTTTTATATGAAACTGAATAAGTGGTAGGAGTGACTGCAACAAGGCATTAATAGTGCTGCCTAAAGAAGATGTTGCTGTTTGTATGAAAGGAATCTGCAAGTACTTGGTGGACTTAGTCTTGCTCTGTGTGACTAAACAGAGGATAACTATAGGTATTTTTGTATAAAGGTGTTCACCTACAGAGCCAACAGCTTCTCAGTGCTGAACATTGTTCTTACAAACAGTAATGAAAATCATAAAGGACGGTGAGCCAAAAGGACCCTTTGGAAATCAAGGAAACACAAGCTAGGGAGACAACCACAAAATGTGAATTTCTGTTTTCTGCAAATGTGATATTTGCATTTTCAATGAAAATGTCCCTATATGACACCAGTGAGGAGATGGTTTGAAATAGGACATGCTTTACAGTCTGCAGTCAGCTTCCAGCCTTCTTTCATCTACAAGCAAGGGGAGTTGGTAAATGTCAATATTTAAGTGCTCAAAAACTAGCATTGAGAATTTTGCATACAAGAAATCATCTAATGTCCACTTCAGTTAGGGTTTCTAGTTATTTCCAGGACTATCAAGTTCCATTTTGTTGAGCTTGGTTACAATCTGCAAACTTCCAGACAACAAGTCTAAAAGAGGAAGAAAGAAGGGACTATTTTGGCTGTTTTCTAGTATTAAATTTTTAGCAAGCAGCCTCCCACTAGAAATGATCTGGCAGTTATTTAATCATCTCTGGGAATTCTGATAAACTTGCTCTCAAATATCAATTTAAGCCACCCACACTCTAAGTAAAAGCAATTAATTAGATACAGGAAAGAGAGGGAAAGTTTTTAATGAACATGCTGTTGCCCCATCAGAGAAAGGGTTGACACATTTCATCTCTGTACTGCACAGAACTAAGAATTTGGAGAAAAGGCAGGATGATCCTAACCTCACACACAGCCTTAGGTACAAAGTATTGCTAACATGGATTTCTCTACTTCAGTGGGCTCTGGGTCAGGACATAAGATTTCACAACATGAGTAAAGAACTTCAGAGAAAAGGCTGAGAGTGCTGACCTAAAGCACAAGAGGAGAGAAAGTTAAAGATCCCCCCTCTCTGTGCAAGCCCTGTACAATTTTCTTTCATGTATAAATAATAGACATACTGCATAAAAGGTGCAAGATAGATCATCTTTAATAGCTTAAAACAGCAGCCAAAAATAGAATCTTGGGATTTTTTTTTTATAAGTTCTTTTAGCACATTTTAGGACAAAGCCCTTATCAAGAGGAATAGACATTTTTGGACAAGCCAGCACATTTGTTCCCATAAACTCAAATGGAAAATCCCAACCATCCATGAAATCAAAGGGAAGACTGGTTCCTCCTACAAGAAGACATTTGTAATTATACTGCTTGGGATCAGCATTCTCTCTCTCTTTTATACTCCTACTCCTCCTATTCTTTCTTGTGATCTCTCACCAGGACTCATTAAAGGAGAAAATCAGAAAGGCGAAAGTAGACACAAAATATGCCACACTTACTTAAGCTAACTTACAATATGAGAAATCTTTTAGTTGCACAGACAAGAGAGCTAATCTGCACTTACTGAACAAATAAAAACCCCCAAACATTTCCAACACAGTAAATATTAAAACATGATTTCTACACGCACCAATTAACACAGCAGCAGTCAGCAACCTTATAACCTGAAACAATACATAGGTCCCACATTCCCTGGACAGCTTGTATATTTTCTATTATAATTTAACCAGATTTCTTTTTTCATCCAACTTCAAGTGATACATGGAGGACTGACTCTTCCCTGCAGCTGAAAACTATATTTATGGAATGCTATCAAGACTGCTACTGTTGACCATGCTTGATACACACAAGATTTTCACCTTACCTATCAAATTAATTGCATTGTGCAAGTGCAGATTGAAGCGATGCCTAAAATCCTGAAAGATAGGCAATCAGACAAAACATTAATGGAGAACGATAGACAATACCTTTATTGGGAGATCAGAGGCTTTGGGCCTCCGCTGGGCCTATCAGACGCGCGTTGTTTCAGCAAGGATCCCCGGATCCGAAAATCCCTGAAGAACCTCGTCCTCAGTAGGGTTACAGCTTTTATACCCTTCTAAACAATTAACATATGAGATATCCATAACCAATCATTATTTCTAATTTCCACAGCGGTCCACCCATCAGGGTCCCGGGTCATGCCCCCTGGACCACCTCCAACAGTTTCTGGGCTCTTCTATTGTTTTGACTTCAAGTTATCTTGCAGGTGGCTCTGAAAAACATCATGACCTTCAGAAAGCCTGAGAATATGTGAGAAAATCCCTTTAGTAACTTCTAACACCCCTTAATATGTGAGCAAGAAAACCTATACCTCTAAAACTCTAAAAATCTACAAAATCCACCCCAAACCTTTAGGCATCAGAAGGGACTTCCATGCTGCATTTCATATCACCTCATAGTTCAAGAGAACCTGTACCTGTGTCTTGTCAATGACACATGGAAGTTGTGGCTTCCCTGCATTCAATGAGGAGAAAAGAAGTGCATTGTACTACTGCCTACAACAGTTACAGGAAGAAAGTGTCACCCGACTTGATATGGTAAAATTCAGAAATTAAAAAGACCAAAGAATTTTATAAAGAAATACATTATCTGTGCATGAGCTGGCTGAGAAGGAAGTCAGAAGTATAGGAAAGAGAAAGCATTGAGGGACTCAGACTTTGGAGTAAGGATGTAGTCAGATTATCATAGAAAAGTAGGTCTTACCTTGTGTTCTCCGTTCGTTCTCTACATGTGTGGAGTTATTCATGCTACCTTGTACATACCAGGATCCATGTGATGGAATGTGTCTAAGAAAGACTATAAACTTTATTTCAGGTTTGTGATCCTACATATGGAACAGGCAAGGTAACTGTTTCACTAGTGGGATCTGAGTGCCCTTTCAAACGCCTGGATATGAGATAAGATCTGGAAAGGGCATTTATTGTATGCTTTATATGGAAAGTTATACAGAATTCTCCCCATTGTCTGTATGAATCAGACTCTGGAATTTCCAGAAAGTAACCTAAATTAATGGGTATGAAAAGAGGAAATGCAGAATTAAGGTGTTTGTCATCCTCTGAATTATGGGTAAAAACTTAAGACAGTTCCCCACACAAGAAAACTTTCTGACCTCTTTACTGCCACAACCTACTCAAGACAGCATGAAATGAGGGCTATCAGGTGTTTCAGAGTGTATATGCTCCTTTCTTTCACTTTTCCCTTCACCTTCTCTCCTGCAGTCCTCCCAGATTCTTTTTCTCTTTTTTTTTTTTTAGCATGAGTACAGCTCTGTCAATCTGTTCCAACTAATCCTTGGATCAGTTCAATACAGCTGTATCTAACAAGGTGTTTACCTGTGGAGCATTTCCCATGGGCTATGGACTGCCCCAGGAAAGGCAGAAATTGTGTATTTTCTGGCTTTCAGAAATCAGCACCCTGAAAAGTCAGAAAATAGACCAGAAAACCTTCCATCTGCCCAAGTTTTTGGCTTTTTTTCACTGAGTATGTAAGATGAATAAACAGGCTTAACATGGAATCAAGTTAAAATACTAACATCAAACACAGAAGAGGTGGTTGTGTGTCCAAATGGGCAAAAGAGACACCAGAAGGTTTGCACAGAGCCAATAGTAACTGCAATGTCTAGCAAAGATAGGCAATGAGAACAGCACAAACAGTGCCAGCTCAGCTGTTTGGAAATTTTTTCCTATCCACAGATAAAACGGGCTGTGACAATATTTTTTTAAGATGTTTTTTACAGAAACACTAAAAGGTTCTGAGTGAAATAAGAACTTTACCATGTGTCCTTTTATCTCTGTCTAGCCCAATTAGACAAAAAATGGGTATTTATTCTGATTTTACAGGTGAAAAACTGAAGTCCAGTGACAAAATCACTTGATTTTTCTGAAAGTCTACTGCAAAAGTAAAGCAAAGAACTGAAATACCTTGAAGCCCAGAACTTAATGCATTGCTATCTTCCCCTGTCTTATGGGAAAAGTACTAGGTGATCCAATGTAATGTTTCATCCTTCTGTTTCTTCATACAATACAATTTATTCCTATGATGAATTTCTATGTTGATACTCCTACTCCAGGTTTAATACAACTTTGGGTTAATAGTAATTTCTTCTCTATGTGTATTTTACTAGCTGAAAGTGTTTGTGAAATCTCATTTTCCTGTGCAACATGAAATGTGTTCAGGAATTAAAGATCATCCCTTTGTCTTTCCTTCAATTTTGAGTTATCAACAAGCTTCAGAATACGATTTGAACATTGATGCTGTGATTAATTTTCATGGCATGATGCAGGGGTAAGTTTTCTAAAGTGTTAAGTGACTCCATACTGAGGCCCAGATACTTTAAATCTCTTACCATGTCATGAAAACAAATCCTCCTTTGACAGAAAGATTTGTTCAATATACATAAAAGCTTATAGACTCCTGAAGATTTGAATTCTTATAGCCATACATGTTATTAAGCAGGCTTTGTGTGATAATAAGTAAAAGTATTTGTGAGAGGCAGTTTCTCAGTCTTATGCAGAACAGATACTCTGTCGCTTTCCATTTCCTTTTTGCACTGCTGGAAAATCAAAGAATAAGGTTCAATGAGATTAAAGTACATGGATTTACTTCCTCTTTCTCAAAGGCAGAAGATCTGTAGTTCTAAAATTATTCATCCCCTGGATCAACTTTCCCTCTACACCCTCCACTGATACCAGGATTAGGTCATCTATCATGAAGATGGTCCACTTATATCCAGGTTGTTTTGTAGAGCATGAAAAGAATTAGCTTATTTAGGGAAAATCTAGAATAATTCCACTGAAGTTGATGTGATTTCTCTGATTTTTCTTTCCAATATGAATGAGAATATATTCCAGTTAAGTAAATTCTGTCATCCCTGCATTCTAAGAGGAGTTGAAATGCAAAATTTAAAGGTGAGACAACTAATGAATCCATGTCTAATGGTCTGTAATACAAAGGCACTACGAGTGTATTTTCTTACAGCTATTTGTATCCATCTTATGTCTTTTTTTTTAACTTCTATCACTCAGTATGATTTAACTCACTCAAAAATCTGAGTGACAACAAAATCTTTTGCTCCATGAACAAAATTCTCTATTTTTCCACAATGGCATATGTTAGTACATCTTACGAATAGACCTGACTCATCAGTTAACATTGCAAGGCAGGGCTAGGAAAGAAATCACAGCAAGATTGAGTTTTGCAAGCTTTATGTGGGAGAGCGTTTACATAAGTAATTCCATTTGTTTCATTGTGCTTCTGTGCATAATCTGTCAACTCTTAAAATGGGTAGGTTGGGTATTGGCATTAATCAGCTCAGCTGTATTGCTTTGTGCCTGGACAGGAAAGCATATAACTTTGTGCCCAGATCCAAATGTTATGAAGATTATATAGCATTTATGTCATAAAGTGGGCATATTTCTGACCAGGGGCACTTTGCTCTCCAAAATGCAAGTATATGTGACTAGGATAGGATCTGGCTTATAGCCTGTTTTATCTGCAGTAAAATAACTGTTTTCTCTAACCAAAAAATAAAGATCATAAATGAGCTATTCCCAGTTCTTCTAGGAATATTACCAAAGTCCATGATAGAAAAAAAATAAAAATAAAGAAAGAATGTTCTAAGTTATTTGTTTTCTACCTATGGATGAAAGTACAGGATTCTGAAAACACAGGTCTCGTGGTCATATGGCAAAAGGACATCACACTCCTGCAAATCCTTCATGATTCAAATAATCCACAGACATTAATAGTCACCTTGATTTCAATGGGATGATGAACATCAGCAAGGTAAAAAACATCTTTACCTGGGTGCAACTAAATTATTGCTGAGCTATACTTTAACCCATAAATAGTCCCACTGAAGTCAAGAGGAACCATTATTGTGTAAAGAACTCCCAATAAGCATAAGTATCAGGGCTGGTCTTACCCAAATTAGTCCCAGCCCTTTAATGAATTTTGTGCAATTGGTATCCTGCAACTACATACAGCCCCATTAGCTTCAACCAGGACCCATCAGGGACTCATTGCAAGACTAGATCTTAAAGGCAGACTGCCAAGAATGAATGGTTTAACTTAAGGGATGATGTTAAAATGATTTAGATTGACAGTTAAATTAAGTGAAACTACCTGTGTAGACACACACCAGTTTAGTATGCCCCAGTAATTTATGGTTTAAAACCCCAGGAGCACCCCACACCCCACCTTACTGGGGCTTAATACTCAAAATAACAGACTTGTTTGCTAACAGCACTCGAGAGACACATTCTACCGAACAATTTCTCCCTGCTTTGTGAATCAAGATGTCAGCAGCATGACCTATGCCTAATCATGAGTTTCTTTTCTTTACCAAGATGCTGCACCCCTCTGTCCTGTCCTGTCTGCCCCTGCACTTCCTGATCACTTTGGACAGCTGTGCAAGGAGTAGACTGTTCATTTCTGATGATATTTATTTTTCACATGATCCTGTTTGATGGGTAAGAAATAAGTGAGCCTGTGAGTGTTGGTTTTTCAAATCTCATCAGAGGTATTTTTAACAGCAAATAGACTTTTTAAATCTCATATAAATAAAAAAAAAGATCTTTTCCCGGCCTCTAAATCTTGTACCGCATTCTATGAATTTCTTCCATCTCTTGATATTCTGAAAACTACTTAGAGAGACCATGCTGACTTCAAGCCCTGTGCCAGTGATTTTACTGAGCTGTGGAAAAAACCAATAGCAGATAATTTGTTGTAGATATAACACAATGAAATCTTTTTCAAATATCCCTGTTCTCTGGTTTTCTCTTCTGGATTTGGCAACAAATTGTTGGCCCTTGATCTTGTGGTCCTTTATCTGTCAGAAGTCTGTGCCAGCTGCACACAATATCCATAAACCCAGACTATGGTCTGGTAGGTAGCTCTGTAATATCTGTAATTTGTAGATAACCTAACTAGGATTGTTTTGTTGTTGTTGTTGTTTATTTTTGTTGGGTTTTTTCCCCTGTAGAAAAGGTTGGGAACTTTTGCATTTTGTTCTTTAATAGGAAAAAATGTTGTGGCCTAGACAAGGGGTTTTGTTTGCTTTCTTTTCCTTAACTTCTACTTACCACCTCCCCCCCAAAAAGACCCCTACAGACATTTTATGATATATTTCATGTTGATTACAATAAATATATAAAAAGATTTCAAAGTGTGCATAAAAAATTCAGTGGCTTATACTGAACTCCCTTCAGTGGTGTATCTAAACCATTTAGTCTCATAGTAAGGGTTCAGACTAGCTAGAAGTGTCAGCAAAAAGAGGTTTTAAAATCATTCAAACAAACAAAAGATTTCAGAAACCTCTAAACACATAGAAATAGATGAATATGCTTTTCTTTGAATATGGATACACAAGGCCAGATTGATGGTGTTTTGAGAAACCTGGTGTAATGGAAGGTGTCCCTGCCCATGGCAGGTGGGTTGAGACTGGATGATTTTTAAGGTCCTTTTCAACCCATACCATTATATGATTTGAGGCCTAAAACTGGCTCTAAAAGAAAACCCCTCAGATTCAATTTGTGAGTTTTAGAGGGAAGCATTCCTTTTATTATGACATCAGATGAAGGAGAATCTAATTTCTTCAAAGGTGTGCATACAGAGTTACAAAAGCCTCTAACTTCTATTTAGCTACCTAATTAACAATTCAAAACATTACCTAATACTGGTCCAGCCACTTCCAAATCTGTCCATCCCACAGTACCACCTTTTCCCCACATCTTACATGTTTTCGAAATTTGAGTTGAAGGTCTCAATGACCTTTTATCTACATCTTTTCTTCCTCTTCCTCATCATCTCTGTCCCGCTCGGAACAATTTCAAGGTTTCTGACTTGGTTAAATCAAGCAATATGCCTGTTATGTCTTCTTTTTTGAGTACATCTACAGACAAAATGGTCTATACCTTGCTGTAATCTTTATCCATTGGAATTCTTGATAAGAAATATTAAACATTTCAGGAATCTAATACAAAGGCACTTAGCTAAAGTGCTACTAAAAGTGCTAAATGAGTTATACTAAAATCTATATAATCTAGATTTCAAGGCATCAGATTCTATACTATGATTCTTACAACCATTTTAATCTCTTCTCTGGCTCTTTGGTTTTCTCTGATCTGTATTTCCATATGTGTATTATCTCCCCTTTTGGCTGTGGACAGCACAAAAATTCTCAGGTAAACTCTGTGCTATGCAGAATGTTATAAAATGTCCATTATCTCCAACTCCTCCCAGGGGAAACTGGATGCTGAAATAAAGACTGCAACCTATGGCCAAAGTTAAGGTGAGGCTCTCCTAGAAGTAAACTACATAAATACAATTTGTTTCAGAATTACAATTAGCCCTAACATATATATAATGGAAGAACACTAATAAGCTAAATGAAAACTGTGTTAATTAAATTGTGTTAAGATTCAATAATCAATTGTCATCCATTTATTTCTCTTACTAATAGATTTATGATCTTCACATTTGCCATAAACACTTTTTAAAGTTTTGTTCTCTTTAGCTGCTCTTGAAAGTCCCAGATCAAGAGACTATTTACAGGTCCTCTGAGCTATATTAATAGGCTTAGTATCTACTGTCTGCTATAAAATTAAGCACATATTTAAGAACTTCCCTGAAACAGAGCCAAAAATTCCAAAGTAGGTAATGGTTTTCAAGTCAACAGTAATTTAACACTATGAAGTCCATGAAAGTTCATGAAAAAAAATATATATATAACACATAAAAGAAGAAATCATATAAAATATGAAGAAGAAACCACACATAGAAGAAAAAACCCATATATACACATGTAAAATCTTCTATACTTCCTATAGGAGAAGGGTATGAGGGTAGGAAAATCTGTGCAATCAAGAAAAAAAGAAAAGAAAGAAAAGCTGATTTTAATTCACATACTTTGTGCAGTTTTGGTATTTATTGAATCAGCCTAGAAAAGCCCAGCAGACAACTTGTGATATAGGGTTTATAGTTAGGGATCAAAAATCTTATGTTGTAAGATTGTTTAATTTCAAACTTTTATTGACAGCAAAAGTACACGATGTTTATAATGCCATATTCTTTCAGGGGAAAAAAAAGAAAAGAGAATCGTCTCTCTAAACCCACTCACATCTCATCAGCCATAACCTGCATGAATGATAATAGATTCTCAAAGCTCTCTAGTTCTCTGTGACAGTTCTAATAATGCAGTGCCAGATGTTAAAAATGTCTGCAATACCCAAAAATTGCAATACAGTGACCTCCATGGTCTCCTATTCAATGAAAGTGGTTGGTAAAACTAAACATAATTACAGTGCAATCCATTTATAGTAGGTGTGATTGCAATATAGCAAATAAAAGCACTTACAAAACTAAATGCGTTTAATTGAATGTATTGTTTTCTGATTATGATAGACACACTCTCTTGGTGTCTATTATTAATGCCTCCTAAGAAGAGAGCAAGGAAGAATCTTTGAATGTGCTTGAGAGATGGAAGAACATCAAGGAATGTAACCTTTGTGCTTTCATGCCCACAAGCTGTGTAAACCATCTAGTTAATATTTTTAAAAAACAAAACCTCTGCAACAGCACATTGGGCATGTTCTTACTGTCCAGAGTCCTTGACAGATAACTGGAAAAGCAGTTATCCCATTTCACCAGAAAACTTGCTGTAATAATATTATATTCTGGCTTTCAAAATTAATTTAGCAAGCATGCAGAATTAACACACAGCCTTTTTTAAGACACAAGTCCTGACCCAAACCAAAGGAAAAGACCCCGTTTTATCCTTGATGTTAAAAAACTCCTGTAAAATGAATAAACTGAGCATACATTTGCCTGTGTGAGTGGATGTTAAGTATGTAAGTATGTATTATGTTGGCATCAGTGAAATGATGACATGAGATCTGCCTGTTGTTAGCTGTTCTGCCCATGAAAATAGCAAATGCTTCATCAGTTGCTATCACACTGCTGTTATTATTAGGTTATTAAAAGATATTCCAGATCAAAGCTGGAGAGGCATTCTTTTGGTCCAGTACTCATCATGCAGAAAAGCAAATGTCAGCAGGTAGTTAGAACAGCGTTTCAACCACCCCTGCAGCCTGACCAGAGAGGAGTTGAGGGACCCCTCAGAGGAGGAAATGCAGTGATGTAAAACAGAGGAAGCTAGTAGATTAGAGGTTGGAGCAGATGTTCCCTAAATGGATTCTTCTTATCCTCCCTTTCCCCTTTATGCCTCAAGAAATTTCTTTGAAACTACCAGTCACGGTGCTTTTCTAGAGCAATTCAGCAGATTATTAGCCATTCCCAGCAAGGCTGCCCTCTTCCCTGTGGAACACAAGGGGTTAATTTAATCTAATGAAGTTTCTCTTACATTCTAGTGTCAAAACTCCCATGAAATGGAAACTCCACTTCTGAAATGCTGCCCTTTCATTTTTCAAGGGCTCTTGTTGCCTTTCACTGTGGGATTTTCATTTCAGTCCCAAACAAGGACAGTGTTCAGACCCTTCTCTTCCTCCGTAATTTATCATGACTCTGAGGGGCTCAGGGGAACCCTCTTCCACCTCCACTGTCTGACTTATCTCACAAAGCAATCACACCTGACCCGGTAGCCTCTATCTTTTATACTGTGACAGGCTCTCACTGAGCTGCCTTCCCCAACTCACCAACTTTTCTCACTTAGGCCAAGGTAGTCTGAGTGAGCTCTCAGAGCTGTCTTCATACACACATTGGCATAGCAAAGACAATAATTTTGCCTCTTTCTGCTCTTCAGAGGCATCTGAAGTATGTATTGCATTCTATATATATGTATTGTATTGCATGCAGAAACAGTGACTCATCCTTTCTCACTATGAAGTAATTTGATATCAGGGCACTTCTTGTGGCACCACCTTCTGCTATTTTCACCAAGAAACCTAGATTTTATTGAGCTTCCTTACCACAGAAGGAAATTAAACCCTCCTTCTGTAAAAACTTTCCAAATAGCAAAAATTACTTCATGCTCCTCCATCATTCCCTGGAGGATCAGGGCCTTATTAATCTGGTTTCCTGTTTCCAGATATGGCCATAATAATTTTGTCACAGATAGCTGCCCACTTGGATTCAGGGACAAGTTCACAAGTTCATCAAAAAAACCAATCTCTCATGGAGAGACAGATTTTCAGATGCTTGTGCAGATAAGATACTGTGAACATAATGTGTGGATCACTGTAAAGGCAAATAATTTTATTTTATAGAGCTACAAATAGTCATGCTGTCATAAATCTGGGGCCATAGAATAAGAAACTGAATGTTGTTTTTACACCATTGAACTATTTTGGAAAGTCAAAGTTTGATTTAAAAATGTGGTGTTTGGTTTTTTTTTCAAATACATTAGTAATCTTCTGTTTCATTTATATACCCATAGCTGACAGCTACCTCCAAACCCTCTTAGTGCAGTGATATGGAAACATTTTTGCTAAAAACTTCTTGGGAATACCTCAGAGAGCTCATATTCATATCTATTTAAGGAAGCAAACAAATAGAATATACCTAACTTAATTGGGGCAGAGGAAAAAAAAATCAATAAAGCAAGCCTTCTTCTTATAAGTTTGTATCCCATTTCTTGTTGGTTATTGCTTGTGCTGTGGCTCATTTGGAGGAAACCTTTGTTCAGAGTTTAATTTTTTCTACTCATCCCATGATAACATCCCTTGGACATAAAGTTATCCCTCTAAATATATATTTAATAACTAGGAAGTTATTAGTATATGGAAATCAAACATTATGGAAGATGTATGTTGTTGATGCAGTACATCCACCTGGCAAACACATGTTCATGAAGTATTTTGTCATAATGGAAAAAAATTCAACTCCTCTATTTAGTTAATTAAATCACCTCAGAGGAAATTCAACCTAATGTCATAAAATATTTGTTGGGGGCTTTTTTCAATATTGCCACTAAATATGTTTTCTTTTTTCTTATAAGATTCTGCTTAGTGCACTGTGTCTGCCTATTGACATCAGTAAAGAGAATGAAGGCTCACACAAGGAAATGGTATTCATCATTCCTGGAGGCCACATTTTGCATAAGGATACATGGGAAGAAGAAGTGTCTTAGCCTTGGTTTTGGAAAAAAAATGGTTGTCTGTGCTATAGTTTCTGGAATAATTCCACTAGATATAAGTTACCTAACCCTGTACCAAAAGGCAGGGATTCGTTTCCCCGAAGTTGAAATTTCCATTGCATCTGAAGGAGACTATCAGCTTCTGTGCTATCACCTGGCTTCTCTAGCTTTCCCCTGACATTGTTTTTCCGGATCCTGTGCAAATCATACTGGTACACTATCTTCTCTAGAGGCATGTCCTTTATGAGTCTCCCTGAATTAAGGTAGAAATCAGTATCATATGACTATATCAACTCTGCATGAAGTATCCCACTTTTGAGTCATACTGCCACAGTTTTGAGTATGCAACAACTAGCTAATCAGCTTCTACTATAGCAAAAGAGAGGAATACACTCCACTTGAATCTGCAGATCAAGTTCTAGGATAATGACAGACAGAGTAAAAAAAGCAGTATTCATTGTGTCCTGCTTTCCCAGGCCGGATTCATGACTCAGAGGGGGAAAAAAAGGGGGAAAAAATGAGGACAAAAACCCCCAAAACAAATCAGTGTTCTCGAAGAAAGTGATGCAATTTTTGATTACCACAGTCACAGGTGTTGCAATGTGGAATGCAATATGATGCTGTATAGAGACATTGCTTCAAGGACACACCAGTTATACTCAGGAATGTAGTGTCTAAGTGTGGACAGAAAATGTGTCTCGTTTGTTATTTTGAACTAGACCTCAGGGAACAGGCTGGTATTCCAAGACTGGTGATATTCTTGCTGTTGTAGATAACAATTCCCAAGAAAACAAAGACTTTGTGGATGAAACACAGCAGGTCATTCCCTAAATGTTCCCAGTTCCCTCTCTTGCAGTAGAGTGCATCAGCTTTAGTGTATTTTTATTGCTTGGAAAAATAAAGTAAAATAAAACAAAATACTGTAAAAAAAAAAGGAAATAAAATCTCCCCTTCTCCCTCTGCATTGCTGAGGGAGAAAACTTGACTGAATTACTTTACATTGTGGTGCTACCAATTTAATTAATGAATCTGAACAATCCTTTTTCATAGACATGTTACACATTTAATTACAGAGACACTTATTTGTAGGGTTTTTTCCCTCTTCAAAAAAGAGACTACTATTACATCCATTTAAAGGTTTAAAATAAAATTAAAAGTCATAAAACAGATATAATAATAATCCCTTGTGTTCCTATTAGAGGACAGTGTCATGAGTAATGGTGTCTACTTTATCCTCTAATGTGTTGCCATGATACAACTGTCCTTATCTCCACCTTTTTTAACTTTCAAAGCATAAGCAATTCTCTGGAATGAGTTGCAATTTAATTCTTGCAATTATATTTCCTACACTTGGAGAAATGACCCATTCTGCTTGATTTCTATATGATTTTTTCTATCACTTTGATAGGCAAAATCATACAGGCAATTTGGAGAGAAAACCATAGAATAAAATAACCAGTACTGCAAATCCTACAGACTTTCTCCCTAATTTAGAAAATAGGTTATATTTCAAACTGTAATGTGATTCTGGGCCTATTGTTAAGAAAGCATAATTTCTTATGTGTACTTAAAAGGACCAAAAGAAATTCTGTAACATCAGATTTCTGATAGATCTGCATTCTGAATTCATATGGGCTGTTGCTTAGAAGTTATATGAAATTATCTGATTTTTTAGTAATTTCCTTGTTTTATGCTGGTCTGAATTCAGCATCAGAAACAGATTTCATGGCACTGTTAACACTGCTAATTCTTCTAAAGATTTGGCTGTTTAAAGTTACTTGTTCCTCCTATCTGTATAATGAATTGTCCTTTTCAAGGTGATAAATTATTTATTCATCTAATGAACAAATCAATCAGTAGAAACTGGATAACTGGAACACACAGCTTTTGGCAAAGTAAGGTCTGAATGTTTACATTTATCACAGAAAAGCCTTGACTTTGATGCAGACCTTTCAGAGGTGTTTATTAATCATGATCTCATTACAGTTTTGGTAGACTAATAGCTTCGTATTTGTCAGAATTGTTTCTGATGATGTAGTGCTGTTGTCCTAAAAGTACAGATCTATTTACACTATTTAACCTTCTGCAAAATTGTTCAAAGGTAGCTATTTCTAACACTGTGCTTTATATTAAAACAAATCAAGATTAATAACTTAGGGTGATTTCAGACCTGGTGTCTGTGAAATGTGGCTCTCAGGTACCAAATCTGAAAGCACCTCATGGGTTAGCTGCAGCTCAGAGTAGTGATTCACTACAGAATTGGAACTATTACACTGGGAAAAGGTCCAGTATTTTTAGAATATGGCAGGGAGCCTCTAACTGCAGAAATATACATATTGGGTACAATAAGCATATTTTAGTGTTTGTTAGTGAGAAATTTGGGATTTAGACTAGAATATGCTCTGAAACTAATCTAAATACACATCTTCTGAAGGGTGAAATGGCATATACTGTAACTCATGAAAATAGTGAGTATGAATTATTTTCTGAACCACAACTCTACAACTTATTCACATCAGATTTGAGAGGAACTTGTTAAAAGGGAATATAACAAAAGGAGTGAATTCATAAATGTGCAAGAATTTAGCCACACAATTGCCATTAAATTGAGTATTGTATGATGAAAAACCTTTTAGCTGTTTTGGAAGTTTGCAACCAATGAGTTCCATGTCTCTTTTTGTTTATTTGTTTTTGTTGAAAAAAAACCTACAGGAAAATGCCATTTTGTATTGCTATGGCAGAAGGTGATAGGGAAAGTGAAATATGTTGGGGTGGAATCTTCTAATGGCAAAGTTTTAATCTGCCTTTTATCAGATATTCAGCCTAAAGCAGTTGTACCATGAAATTAAAATATCAGACTGGTTAAACTATGAGACCATATATTAGACATGTGAAACTAGTCATGCTAATGGACACAAATTTTCTGGCATCTGTGTTTAGTAGTAAAATTGTAAACTGAGACACACTTAGCTATACATACAATTAATTGCAAACATACCAAGTGATTAGAAATTGCAGCCCTCAGCATCTATTCATCCTGGTGGCACATGTTATTGATGATGAAATGCTGTTGATATATACCTAGATCTGACCTGTATTTAGATGAATATGTGGAACAATCTGTTTCCTTCATGATATCTTACTGCTGGACTTGAAATCAAATTTAAGTTTTAAGTTGGAATCAAGGCATTTAATGAGAGTTCATGGGCAAAGCTCTATCAAAATGAGAAATGTGGGCATAAAGCATTGATCAATGAACTTTTCCCTCTTGAAAAACTAAATGCTTTAATCCTGAGGCAGAATATGCACTTTGTGTTGGTCTCATGCATATAAACAGCCACTTTTGAGTCCCAGTTTAATTTGAGTGAAACTGTCTCCACATAACTCTGGATGTGAAAGTTTCCCTCTGCTCCCTTCCCCATTTTAGTGTGATCAGTGGGGAATTGACTCAAGTGGAAGAAAGGTCTGACCTACAAATACAATTAAGCAAATTCCTGGTTGCTTGGAATCAGATGCAATATACCATTTCTATGTTACTTTACTTTAACCCGATGGTCTAAGTGAACATGTAAACACATTTCTATGACTTTGAAGAACTAAAGTAAAAATCTTTGTGTCCATTGGTAATTTAGGGATAAGATATAAGTGAACTTTTATTTCTCCTGATACTTCTGGCTAAATGCATATCCTTATTTTACTTTAATAAATACTTCATTTTGATTCTGGTATATATATATATATATATAGAGAGAGAGAGAGAGAGAGAGAGAGAGAGAAAAGAAAAACAACAAATTTTCGCTTCCCTCTTATCCAAAAAATTGTTGTTTCCCGAATCTCAGGACCCCTTTCCTCCTGACTGGGTAATCAGCAGGTCTGCGCCTCAGCCCACTCCCACCGCAGAGCGATCGCAGGGAGTTTCTCTGCCCTCCAGCCCTCCCGGAAGAAGGATGCCCCACTGACTTCCAACTCCCCTCTTTACATCTTTGCTTACGTAAAGAAATGAGATGGAATACTTCCTTAGTTATGACCTTAGTTACCAGGTGGAAGGTAAACTAAAACCACTACATTCCCTCAGAATTAAAGTATACAACACTTATTACTGCTGTAAGTACTGATAAAATGAATAATGGGTTGTGGTCTTCCTTGATTAATGTGTAAAGGCCTTTTAGAATTAAAGAACTCATTTATAGCAATTCGACTGAACACATAAGATAGTCTTGGATTGGAAGAGCTCACATTCATGTGGACAAATAACAGAATAGATGCAGGAGAGGAAAGTGTGTGGTTTTGGTTTTTTTTGTTTGTTTCTTTCAATAGAAGATCAGTGCTGACTTGCCTGACTCACATAGAGAATCTGTAGCAGATATGACAAAGTAAACACCTTTACTTGTATCTCCGCCCTTTTATTTTTAAATGACATGTTTTTGTGTCATTTGTTATTTCAGCTACATATAGTTTGCACTCTAGCTGAAATCAGCTGGAGCAGCTAAGTCTTCTGAGAATCCAACACCTCCAAAAATCAGGCTGACAGTGTAGAACTGCAGACTGCAGCATTAGCATTTTATTTTCCAATACTTTTGAACCAGTCTCACATATTCATTTTAGATAGTGGCAGCCTCATTGAAATCCTCATACAAGGCACCATATGCATTTTAGCCTTTTATTATCTCGTGCTGCAGTCACTTTATCCAATCAACATACCTCTCCTTGTCAGATTACTTGATGATCCTTGTTAGTCCCTTCCAACTCAGGATATTCTATGATTCTATGGGTACAAAAAGGATTAAATAAGAGGATATAGGATGAGAGGGAAAAGGGTCAGCCGTATTCTCATGCCACCCAAATTGTGGGCTTCACACTTCTTGCTTCCAAATAAGATAGATGTAATAAATTCTAGTTCTCTTATTAAGATAAACATTTCCTGATATATTTTTCTGCTTTATTTTTTTGCTTCTCACTGTTTCAGTAAAACTGTTATATACATACTGCTCAGGCTTGCAATCTGCTTAGACAGGAGAACTGAATAAAATGTACTTTAAAGGATTTGCTTTCCACCTCTCAGCCTCCACCATCTTTACAGTACCAGTGTAGGGTTTTTCCCCTGAGTAATGAGTAGTATCTTTTCCTCTGGTAGTGCTAACTCTTTCAGTAGTTTTCTTATGATAAACTCAATGCCTACCTAAACACATCCCTCTGTTCTTTTCCTGAAGTGTTTCAGAATAACCAATATTACCTGGTCTGAAGTAGGAGAATAGCTACTGAAGTCTAACTTGAAATATTGAAGTATTCTGAGTTATTAGTTAACTTCAATTTTATTAAAAAACATATTACATTTCTCTATTAGTAACTGAGACTGTTTTGAAGAAAGGCAAGTATATAGTATTCAGTTCACAAATGGAGAACCTGAGACACTGACATCCCGTTTTCAAGGTACAACAGAAAACTCAGATTCTTCATTCCTGCCTTAGTGCCCTGATCACAGAACTACACTGACAACTCAGTTATTTCTGGTTTTGGATATACAGCGTCTTGAAAACTTAATACAGACAAAATTATTGGTGTTCTCACTGGAAGCTTCATCTATGTAGCGACTAAGCTAAAATTAAATATATTTGCAACAATTCATCCAACGCAACCACTGTTTCAATGAAACATGACCTTCCTTTAATCATACAACAAAAATATTTTGGAGTGAGGTTACAAGGACAGACATACTACTAGCTGAAAGGGAAAGGCATGTTACTGTGTTACTGCTTTTCAAAGCTGGAAGGGGAAAGGAAAGGAGAGTGCAGAAGAAAATTGGTCTTTTATGTGATTCTAGTGTATTAGTTGGCTACAATGTTGCTTAGAAATGCTGAGACCAGAGAGGTAGGTTCATGACACCAATGAAAATGTGTATGAGGTGCCTGTAATTAAACCAGACATCTGTACTGAACTACACATAAGCCAATATATGCACTACCATAATTCTGCTTAAGTACTGTCCTGCTGAAAATACTCAGCAATTAAGAAATTACTAACTTCAGACTGAAAAAAAATAAAGGAACCATATTTTTGTAAGGTTATTATTAAAGTGGTAAACTGGAAGAATACAAATTACACAAGTACATATGTATTTGCAGGCTCAAGTTTTAATACATAATTATTAGATGTAATACTCTATGTTGCAATGGAATATCACAGACACTTACATCCATGAACATATTATTATACTCAATATTTTCATTAAAATTGCATACTGCTAGGATAATCAGAATGAAGGTATTTGTGTTTCAAATTAAGCCAACATAAAAAAAATGCGACAAAGAAACATAAGATTCTGTCTCACTTATTTGAGATACCAGTTACTCAAGAGTGTATGTCTGTCTATAGACTTTAGATATACAAACATATATAGAGATTTTCCAGTCCAATCCCCAATATTCAGATTAGATCCAACCAGAGAAGTTGCTCAAGGCCACACTCAGTGAAGTTTTATTATCTCCAAATATAGCAATACCACTGCACCTCTTGCAGTATCTCACCACCATCACAGTGAAAAATATTTTTCTTGCTCTTATTCAAAAGCTAACATGTTCCAGCCTGTGCCTGTTGTCTCTCACTCTTCTGTTGTGGACCTCTGAGAAGATTCTGTCTTGGTTTCTTCTACACCCTCCCTCTACATAGTACGAGACAACACTAAGATCCTCCTCAGTTTTTTCTACTTTAGATTCTCCTCATTTGCCATGTGCTTCAGCCTGTGTTCTGACTATCTTTGTGATCATCTTCTAGTATGTCCATATCTTTTCTACTGGGGAGCCAAGAAATGGACACAGCATTTCAGAAGTGTCTCACCAGGACTGAGCAGAGGGGAACACTGACCTGCTGAAAATGTTCTTTCTGATGCAGATCAGAATGTTGTTGACCTGCTTTCTTGCAACGGTGTACTGATGGCTCATAGACAACATAGGTTTACCGAACCCCAGGGCATTTTCTACAAAGTTTCTTTTCCAGCTACTTGGTCCATAGTCTCTGCTGGTCCATGGAGCTGTTCCTCCCTAAGTGGATGTTCCCGGGAAAGTAGGGGTCTGAAGGGATGTGGAAGCCAAAACTGAGACGCCGCAGAAAACTTAATCCAAGCAGCAGTTTTATTACTAAAGGTAGCCAAGTAAACAGGAAAGAAACCCAATAGAGAGGAGAGGAGAGAAAATAAGACCCCAGGTGCAAACACCCAAATTGCCAAGGTGTCCCCCATGGAGTTGTCTCACTGACCCCTGGAATGCCCAGACCTCCCTAGCAGTGGCTGCATCCTCAAGGGTCAGCTGGCTCACAGGTGACGGTGAGCGTCTCCGCCAAGGCAATGTTGTCCTGTCATATGAAGCGAGCCCCGAGATATGAACCATCCACCTTTTATCTATTTGGCCAAATGACGTTTACCTGAGTGGTGTGGCCAGGGCCGCCCAAGCAAAGGTATCTGGCACGGCCCCTTACATTACATAATTGATACTTCTCTATGCTTGCGTGGGTCTCTCCGCACCTGCACAGTCCATTGCAGAGAGTCTCCCTTAATTGAGTCTGGGGGTTTACTCCATCCTCCTCCTCCTCTCTTTCTCCTTCAAATGCCCTGGGAGGGCCATCAGCCAATCATGAGAGACCAATTAATTTTAGTTTACACAGAAATCTCTCTCTCAAGGCTACAGACCCTCTTTATCAGCCTGTGAGAAAACCCAGCTTCTCACAGGTGGCTGGGCCAAACACAGACCTAAAATACCCACATTGAATTCTACCCGAATACAGTGGAGATCTTGGCAACTCCATTTGAAATTCATTAAGTTCTTGTTAGTCCATTTTTCTACCTTACTTACATCCTCATTTCAGCTCTGCCCTCTGATGATTATTCAGTTTAGCATTGTCTGGAAATGTGTAGAGTGTAATGTATCCCATCATGCAGTCATTAACTAAAAAACAAACAAACAAACAAACCAAACAACATTAAAAAGAAGCACTCTCAATATTTTAGTGATGGAGAAAGCATCACTAAATAGCCAGATGCTAGTAGATTTTTTTATGGTTGATCATCACAGTTTGAGCACAGAGATACAGTGAATTTTCAAACCATCTTATATCTCACAAACTTGACTCTTAAGCACACAGTGAAAGGTATTGTTGAAACCATTTCTTAAGCAAGTTGTTGAAGTACTCAGGCAGAGTATTCAGGCCAGCTCCAGTCCCAAATCCAAAAATGCGTGTGAGAGAACTGTGAGAAACTGCTGGGCACTGCAAACCCAAGAAGATGGAAAAGGGGTTCATGTACTGCAACTTGAGGCTAAACAAATAAGAATGAATGTAAGAAACTACAACACATGGTGAAAAGGAAAACCAGGTTTAGATTAAATATTAAGAAGAAATTTCTTACTGTGAGGGTGACAAGGTACTGGCACAGGTTGTGGATACCTCATCCCTGGAAGTATTCAAGGCCAAGTTGAATGGGGGGCTTTGAGTAACCTGATCTAGTTGAAAGTGTTCCTACCCATGGCAACAGGGTTGGACCTAGATAATCTTTAATAGCTCTTCCAACTCAAAACATTCTATGATGTTTCTTGGTAGAAGACATCAAAAGATAGGAAAGCAAGATTTACTGGAGTCAAGACCAAAATTACCATATAAAGGTGAAAAATCTGCAAAACCAGTTGGGCAAGGAAAGAGTAAAAAGACAGGTTGTTTGTTGAGAAAAAGGGAATATTGAAAAGGGCACATAATTTGATTGGACTGTCTTAGAATGTTGCTAAGGAGAAGCAAGGATGGTTCTGCTGCAGATCGGAAGGAGAAATGGGAGCTGAGACAACAAAAGTGGCAGAGGTGTGCCCTCACTGACAAAGACAATCCCACAGTACCTCAGCAGGGATAGCAAAGCAGAGCTGGGAATGGCAACTACTCAAGTATCCAGATCACCAGATATGTCAATGGTGACAAGGCAGATCCAAGATCAAGTTGAAAAGTCAGGTCTGTGGGTCAGGCTCAGGATGAAGAGTGTACATGATCAGGCACAGATATATTGACAATACAGCTTGGGCAAGAAATGCTCCACACTGCTCCAAACAACGGGAGGTGGGAACCTTGATTATATCAAAACTGTCACCCAGATCTTTCTCAGCAATCTGATCCAAGATTCCACAGCTGCATTAAATCAGAGTTGGCCTTGAGCACTGGCAGACAAAATCCTGGGAGGGAGATGAAGCAAAATGTTGCAGATCCTATTGGTGCACTCAAGGCCCCGGTGAACCACTGAAGAACCCTGCACCTTATCAGCGTGGTCAGCAACAGGGCAGTAAACCTGTACCTGCTGTACCCCATGTTTATGATTCGCTTCCCTGGTTGTTGGACCGAGTGCAGTGCCAAAAGGGACAGATCAGATGCCTCTAATGCAAGATAATCAGTAGCCAGTGCTTTCTTCATCTACGTAGTCAGTCATCTCATGTAACGAAAAAGAACTAATTCAGAAACAATATGCCTTATCTATGTTTGAAAACACCTGTAGAAAAAGTATCCCAAACTTCTCCTCCTCAAATAATATTTGTTTTCCCCTCGCATTCCTCCTGCCTTCCAGTTGTCTCATGGACATCCATGGACTTCTCCCTCTATTACAAGGAACTTGGTATCTCCAATTCTTTGCAGGTGTGTAAGGATAACTGTTATCCAAGGACCTGATTTCAAGTACTGCTTTTTTGAAGGGTTATATTTATATATATATATATATTTATTTTTTTTTTTAGGCTTTATCTATAAAAAGTATGGTAATTTTATTCTTAATTCACAGGAAGCATATTATAATCTTAGTATATTGACCTGAGAATGTCAATGTTGGGAATGTCAATACTAAGAAAAACTGTGAGTCTTTGATAATATTTGCATTATAACTTAATCAGAAGAGGTAATGATATTAGAAGAGCACAGAAAGTCTTTTTCTTCACATCAATCTAGTCTACCTAGCAGTTTTAGGCATAAATACTGTTGTATAAGTGAACTCCACAACATGTCCTTCACACCTGCCAATTTACAAAAAATGAGTGTGTGTTCAGAGGACATAAGTAACAGACTTCCTGAGGAAACTGCTGAATCTATACTTTGATTTACTTTTTCTTTTCCTTTAGTGTGAAGAAAATCATGGTTGCTGAACTTTAATGTCCATATTCTCCAAAAGTACAATTCCTTGCACCAACACAAATTCATATATCCTTCCTAAGTGTACAGATGACTGGCTCAGATTCACCATTCCATAAAAAAATTAATTGGTGATGAGTCATAGAAAAAACTAAGTGCAGTATTTGTTACATAACTTCTGATTTATGGGATTTTGTGTAGCACAAGCACCTTTTCTTGAATTTATACTATCAATATATACCACAATTTATACCATAAATTATGCAATAAATATATACCCAAATATCTATATAGGTTAGTGAGTATGTAGGTATATATATTTGATTCTGTCATTTCTTTATTAAAGATGAAAGGTGCATTTGCTATGTAAATCGATACAGAATTACAGTACTTCCAAAGTCTGCTATTACAAATTTTACCCCGTCTGTCACCCCTACTCTTATTACACCAAAAATATCTACGAACACAGTTTTGGTATACAAAGCTTCCACAGCAGCTCAGCTGAGGATAGGCTTCCACTGTGGCTGAGAAGAGGGTAAGTATGGGATATGCACTTCCCTGTTGACATTGCTTTTCCAGAGAACCCCAGAGAACCCTGACAAACTAAGTCTGTTTGTTGGGTGCTTAGTCTCCTTGGCAATATTTTTTGGAGATGCATAGTTACTTCCATACTTCAAGCTGTCATTTGTTCGCCTGGTGATACGTAAGATTTTCTGTAAGATCACAAGTATGGTTCAGTTTGCACAGGTTGGTCTCTCTTCACCTAATTTTTTCAGGGATTAAGTGCTGTATTGTGTGCAAATGACAGACAAGTCTCATATGAGATTAGTACGGAACAGGTCCTGAGCTGCCCAAATCAGATAGACTCATAGAATCAGAATGGTTTTGATTGGAAGGAACTTTAAAGATCATCTAGTTCCAACAACCCTGCTGAGGGCAGTGACACCTCTCACTAGACCACATTGCTCAAAGCCCCATCCCAACTGGCCTTGAACACTTCCAAAGATGGGGCATCCAAAACTTCTCTGGGCAAGCTATGCCAGTGTCTCATCACTCTCATAGTAAAATATCTCTTCCTTACACCTAATAGCCTAGGCTGGAGAGGTGAATAAACAGTGCTGCAAAGAACTCTGCTGAGATCATCTCTATGCTAACAGACAGATTTCTTGTGGAAAAGGAAGACAAAGAGTGCAGAAGGAAGAAATAGGGAGGTGAGTGACAGTGGCACAAGCTGGTCTTACAAGCCCTATTTATGTAAGCAGCTCTTAATTGGTCAAGTAATCTTAATGAATTCACTGGAAATGGTGGCATGAATTAAGACCATCTATGTTAGGACTACACACTTGGGTGATAACAAGTGATGAAAGTAATGATTCAAAGCATCAGGACTTTAAAATATAAGAAGATGGAAAATCGAAAGAGACCTTAACCTGACATAAATTAAGTCTTAATTACCTATAATTTTGAAGAGTCATATTGACTGATTTAAAGCTCTCTGGACTGAAGCCCTGTTTTAGACTGAATAGCAAAGTATTTGGGAAATGGGAAAAATAAATGAAATGAACTACGCATTTTTATTAACCTTTTAATTCAAACAAGAAGCACCATTCCTAGGGAAATTATGTCCTGCTAACAACCTGATTCATTTTAACCTGCAATGCAGAGAAGGCAAACAACACTACACTTCATCAAAGGGCTGAACTAGTATTTGAAGAGTAGACAGCTGTGGTCTTATAAGCCTCTGGATTTTTTCTCATCTCAATGTGATTAAGTAAACAGAAGCAAACTGTTTACTTTGTGTAAGAAATAGAAGGAATGTAAAAATGCTTTAGCTTTGCTTGGAATTCATCCAAACTAAGGAAATTAAATTTCTGTCTGTAGCAAAACTGACATTCCTCCTTCTTTCACCCATCACCCTCCCTCATGAAATCTTAAAATGTCAGCTTGAGCTGCCCACCCCTACACTTTCGAATTTTATTAAGTTAGTTATCAAAACTGCCTTCATTTTTATCAGGTAGATAATTCCTATGAAGTAGAAGAAGGACATATGCAGTCTCCTGAGCTGCCATTCACAAAAGATGATGTGCATTTTATATAAGAAATTATGCTCCTTGCACTCCCACAACTTGAAATATGTTCTTCTGAAGTTTTTTTAATGCCAGCATGTTGCTGCTTCTTTTCAAGCTTTTGTTCCCCGTGGGAACTATAGGGTTTTTTGTGTTGTGGTTTTTTTTGTTTGTTTTTTGGGGTTTTTTTTGCTACAAGAAGCTAAAGTAGAAGATCAAACAGTAGCAGCATGAGTAGAACAGTCACTTATTTATCTTCTCTATTTTAAAATACAAAAACTAACCCAAACAATACCACTCTCTTATCTTTCAAGAATATAAAGTAAGTAAATAAAATTAATCAAAAAATGAAATTCTGCTTTCAAAATTTCTTTGTGTGATTCTAATGTGTTTGAAGTGAGTCTACTACAAACGCTAACAATTTTCAGATTGCTCTGAAAGTGTACTTCACTGAACTCCCCTTTAAAATGTATAAGAAAATACCCATGATCTGTATAAACAATGCCACTGTTATTTCCTAATTATCCCTTCATTTGACAAAGCTGATCTTGAAGGAGCCCTGCCATGACAAATTCACAGAGATGAAAACTGGTCTGTACAAGTATGTGTACATTAACATTAAGTATCCTTTTCCTTGCAAAAGTGTTGCATGGAGGAGGTTGTCAATTGTGTAACACTTTACCTGTATCACCTGGAACAAATGAGGTAATAAAATGGAAAAGAGAACATTTGCTACCACACCAGATCTCTATTTGTTGTAAGACATGTGAGTGTGCAAAGAAACCAGAAGGGGGTGATCGATTTATTGATTCAGTCTTATCCCTTATGAAGCTTAGAATTTCAAGTCAGACTACTGTGAGCTATGCCATACTTCTGAGCTGGTTTTGTGCTCTGTCATCAAGAGCAGAGGAAGAGTAAGACAGAGACCCGCGGGGGGAAAAAAGAAACAGCAAACAAGTTAAATAATACCCATTAAAATGCACTTCCATCCTTTCAAGTTGTTGTTTCCTCTGTTTTGGTTTTAAATACCTCTGAATGCCCTTGGTTTTCCCTGCCTTTATTTGTATCATGATTCACGTGCTCTGTGCATCAAGGGCTCTGTCATTTTTAAACTATTGCTAATCTTTGAATAGTCAGCCTTGAAAACTCATTTCAGGCAAGGGCTTTGCATAAGTGATCTTAGTTTAGGAGGTTAAAATGGGTTGCCTAATTGTTGCATCCTTTTTCTCCGCCAAGAACTTCAGTCACACACGTTGCTGATTGAAATGATTAGCTTTACCATTTTATTTTACAGCTATAAGAGGGGAACATTTAAAAACATTGAACATAGGAACTGCAAGTCTCCTTTTCAACTCATATGCTTAGCTGATTCTAATTTTTCCAGTCAAAACACAGGGACTGTATTTTCTGGGGTCTTTTTTATTTTTTTTTTGGGTGGGAGGGGCATCTCCTTTACCTGAATGACTGTTTAATATAGCCTTCTGCTTCAAATTGTCCAACATTATTTAGCAAGATTTTCCCTAATTTGATATATCCAGGCAAAATGAGTAAGGAGACAAACAAAGAAGATATCTTTTTCTTTACCACTTCTTTTCTGAAAGCAGCCTGTTGCTATGTGATATGAAATTTAGAAGTTCATTTTGTTTAAATCTTTTTGAAGTAGGTACAAGTCTAAAAATATCTGATTTAAAATTGTGACAGGTAAAGAAAATGGTGACAAACTGTCCTTTTTTCAATTCTCCTCTGTTCTTTCCCATATTCAAGAACACAAATAAAAGTTACGTTGGATAAAGAAAAAGAGTGTGGGAAGGGACAAACCATTTGCTGTAAGTAGAAATAAGCACAGATTAAAGGCAAAAATGTCAGTTGTAACTATTCTCAGGCTTTGGACAGCTTTACACAAAATTAATTGCTTTATTTATTCAAGGATATGAATGAACTGATTCCAACCAGTTGAGTTGTACAGTGTGTAATCCAAACATTTCAACTATCTCAGGTCTTCTTTCCTGTCCCAAAAGGATTCTAGAAATTCCCTTTCTGTTCTGATGATTTCCAGGAGGAGAGGAATCTTTTGCTCCTTTTTCAGCTGGTATCTTACCTTCTCTCTGTTCCTGACCTTTCTGTGTGCAATGACTTATGGAGCAGAGAGAGGGTAAGAAAAAAATGCCAAGCACTACTCAAACGCCAGACACTAACTTCAGCTGACCTTTCCTGTAAATGGGCAATGTAAGGATGGTTCCTTTCTTTCAGTTCACATACAAGAATATTTGTAAAATATTATTATTTGATAATGTGTCCTCTCTGCCATGAAAAGCCCAAAGTTTGGACAGCACTTTAAGACAGTGCAAATAGCATGTATCTTTGCGGGTGACAGGATGTCATAGCGTCAGAAAATGTAGTTTTAGTTGGATAATGTAACAATTTCCTTACTTTGTCAAATGCAAAATTCTCCACTGTCTCAGTCCAGCACATCCCTTGAAATGAAAAGCATTGTCTAACTATAATGCTGAGGACTATAATTCCTATTTGCTGAGGTCTTTGTATGAGGAAATTGAAGTTATCAGCATACATTACTGGATGATATTATATTTATCTCTGCCAAAACTTTGGGGTTTTAAACCATTGAAGAAACTTTGAAGGATAAGTTATGCCTGGAATTCAACAGAATCCTCCCGTCCTGGTGGGTAAAATGGATCTTTGGGCATAAGCTGTCAGGGCTGATCAAGTGGGATTTAAGCTAGAATTGGTGGAGGAAAGGAGATGCCAAGAGGGTTTCAGTAGGTAAACCAAGAGTTTGCGTTGCACCACTTGGGAGCATCAACACTAGTGGGAACATTTACACTGCTTCTGGGAGCATAGATGGCTCAGGAGTGTATCTGAAATGCTTGCACACCAACACATGAAGCATGAGAAACATACAGGATGAACTGTAGAACTGTAACTGTTGATCATCTTCCAGAGCTACAATATTATTGGCATTAGTTAGACTTTTTGGAATGATCCCCACAATTGGAGTGCTGAGATAAAGGGCTACAGGCTCTTCAAGAGGGATAGCAGGGCAGGTGAGGCAGAGGTATCACACTGTACTTAAGGGAGAGGTTGGACTGCATGGCCCTCATAGTTATGATGATGTGGATGAGATACTCTGGGTGAGGATTAGGGAGATGGAAAACAAAGGAGGTGTTGGAGAGGGTGTCTACTACTGATTGCCCAGCCAGGATGTAAGCACTGGAAAACAAATTCATTTTCTGCTGAGAGCTAAACAAAGGAAAATATGCCCTCTTTTCTAACATACTCACTTTAAAATTACTTGGTTTCTTTTTGAGCTGAGTGGTTGTATTGGCTCCAATATGCAAAGGACTAGATATTCATTGCAGATCCTTTCCAACTGAAATAGTCTATTCTATTTAAATTTTCTGTTGATATTTAAGTGAAAATATTTTGCCTGGACTAGCTTATTCCTTACCCCTTCCTTCCAATCCAGTATCTCTCTGACTACATTTCCATGAACTCTTTTAGCGGGGCAGATGACCACACTGCAGTGTTGTTGCCACAAATGCATCAGCGCAATTCATGTTCCTGCCTTTCCACTCTTTTGCCCCCCAGTACATATGAGTTTCATTGCTCTGGTGTATCTTGTTACCATTTTCACCTTTCTAAACACAGAAATTCTAGGAATATAACCCCAGCAAATATGCAGTTTCCAGACAAGTAACAAAGAAAAGCAAGGAAGAGGAGGGAAATGGAATAATCTGAAGACATTGAAAGTTTCAGAAAAAAAGGCACTTTGATGGTTTTGTGTTCACGAGGGCTAGGGGAAAAGCTATGGAAACAAATGGACTGGCTTTGCTTTGTATGCCAATATTATAAAGCAGGAGCAATGTGGGTGATCATAAGTTTGCAGAAGAGAGTTCACAGTGGTTACTAAATTTATGATTGTCTAGCATGATGTAATAGAACAACCAGTCTTTTTCATATCATTGACTGATAAGAGCTGCAGATTTTTTTTCATTTTCTGTTCTCAGGTACATCAAGAAATGTGTCTACCATGTATATGAGGTCACTACTCTGTTCATTTTATAACTGGAAAACAAAAGAAATGCCAGAATAATTTGCTCAGAGCCATTTGCATACCCTGATCGGTGGATTGGTTTGGATCTACCTTTAATTACCCCCTGTTTTCAAGGTGAATGTCAGTATTACATCCCAAAGTTTCATAAATTTCATGCTGGAAGTACACGGTTTGCTGCTCATTATTGTTATTTTTTATTCCATTATTAAAGATTTAATTCTGCAGCAAAACATCAAAAATCAGCCAAAAATTACTCATTGAAATGAATGGCATGGTAGTACACAATGCAACAAATAATAAACTTCATCCTGAAAGGAAAATCTGGTGATATTTTAACAAGCCATTTTTGAGATAAAAGAGAAACAAAAACATGAAAATCTGATTTTAATCAACAGCCATGCTTTCATAAATTTAATTTTTTTCAGCTGAATTTTCTGTGCAGTATCACAGAAGACTGATTTCCTTGCCTCATATAAATTCAGAATAATTTGTTCTGATGGAAAATTGCTATCTTAATATCATAAGCAAAGGTTGATTCTTTATTTTCCGGATGTCATGGAAAGTTTTACACAGTGCTTAAAAATTTATGAAGTATACTTAAAAATTCCAACAGATTTTGAAAAGCATTAGACATTCAAAGAGAACACCTGATTTTGAACTTAAAAATGAGGCAGACTATGACTATAAAACTGCTTTACATTTCTTAGTCACCCCAACTTCTTGTTGCAGAAGGGCAAGTTATCATGGCTGTGTCATGGGTCCAAGAATCTTTCCTGAAGTTTAAAACCTCATCCCTCCCCAGATATATCAGGACTTAAGGTTGGGAACCTGAACCTTCTTTATAATATGACACTGTGTTGCATAAAAATACTATCTCTACTTTCTTTTTTTTTTTTTTTGACCACCTGGCCTAAAATTCAGACAGAATACACATTTGAGTTTGGCATTTTAAAGCTAACACCATTGCTACATCAAGGTAATGTAAGACCGTTTCTGACTTTTGGGAGGGGATGTGGAGAAAGAGTAAATTCATCATAGTTAAAACTCTAAAGACAGCATTACTCTGACCTTGACTACACATTTCATTAACTATGAACTATTTTCAGTTCACATGCCTTTCAATATCAAAGCAGCAGTTGATAATGGATATTCTTCTTCCCCCCTCCTTTTCCCTGAAGGGAAAAAAAAAAGAAAAAAAAAGGATATAGTTGTTATTTCTTACAAACTCTGACTTTAGGGAAACACTTTTTACATGGAAGTAGATTGAATGCAAACAGTTAGTTTCATTAATATCTTCAAACGAGGAGAAGAAAAAGGATGTAAACTTCTTAAAATTCTTGCTTTGATAAATTGTAGCTTTGCCAATATGAATCTATGATTGTTTAATTACACATGTTACATGATGTTACTCCTGCTTTAGTTTGGCTGAAAAGATTTCAGTAGTATTCATATTGATTTCCCTACTGTATAGCAAGGGAGAGGAACCCTATAATTATGTTATTTTTTAGTTGGATTTGGGATTTGGGGGGGTGGTTAATTTCTTCAAAATTTAAATTAAGGCAGAATTATATTTTCTTCCTCAGTGCCTAGATGAGTAAAATGTTATATTTAAATAAGTCATATAATATAAGAGTCCAAACCAACATCTGTTGTGGTGTATAAAACTGAAATTAAAGAATGTAAAAAGAAGTATTTTTATCAATTTTGATGGCCTTTAAATAAATTCTCATTCAAATGAAGTCATCAAAACTACATAGAATGAATGAAAGTTTATGAATTTTCCTTATTTTCCAAGGAATATAGTCCCTCATATTTTTTGTCTTTTGTCATGAAGACTAAAAGTGAGCATGCAAGGAATATAATTATGTTAATTCCTTATGAATTACATATATATATATATATATATATACATAACTTAGTGCTGACCTAAGACAATTTGAGTGCTTTTCTACTGAAGTTATAAATTAGGAAAAAAAAAAAAGTAAATTTACAATTGGCAGTAAAAAGTGTATGGTCATAAAATGGTGCATTGATTCAATACTGCTGGCACTGCAGACATAACTTACTGGAAAAGAAATAGCCAAAACACTGATGAGATATGTAATGAAAATGTAAGAAATACTGGAGCATAGTACACTTTTTAGGTATTTAGCAAAATCAGAATACACATTAAAATAATTGCCTAAAAACATTGTCGGAGAACACTGTCTCAAAGGCTACCAGAACAACCAGGATGAACAGTTTATCAATACCACAAACGGACAATTACCTCAGAACTCACAAATGCATGTTTTATCCCTTTGAATTTGTATGCTGTATTGTGATTGGTTGCGGTTACCCAGTTACCGGTTTCCCATTGGCTGTATATTCCCTACTTCCCATTGGCTGGCTGGTGATGCAATCCCAGCATCATCATGTGAGGCTGGCCACACCCCATCTATTCCCCTCCTTCCCTGTAAGCCCTTCCCCTCTTGCCGTGATCCGCCCCCAAACTCCTCCCACTTTCCAAGCTCCTCCCTGACCCTATATAAGTCCCATGCTCCCATGAATAAACAGTTCCAGCCCTCATCCCACCATCGCTGGGACCGTCTCCTTTCTTCCCCTCCCTCCGGCATGCGGCGAAACATAGGGTGTTATTAAAATGTTACAGTATCAGCTTCCCAAACAGACTCAGGTAAAACTATTAACTACTTCAGTTTTGATGTGTGGATGTGAACAAGATAAACGTAACTACCTAATTGCTAAGAGACAGAAAAATGGACTGGGGGAGCTGCTTGTTTACTTCTTGTATTTTCAAACACAACTGCTAGTATTTGTGAAAAAGCAGAGCTGAGCTGTTATATCTCTTACCAGTCAAAACCACAGGAAAACACATAGGGATGTGAATGCAAGTGGAACTTTTAATTTTTCATCATGAAAATTAAGAAGAAAGAAAAAAAGGTGTAGGCATAAGAATACCCCCTTAGCAAGACTCATAAGTGATTTCGTACTTTGCCATACTTTGCTTTGATTTGAGTATACATAACTTTCTTTTCTTTTTAGGACACTAGAGGAGGCTCAGGAGTCAGGATTGTTTCTTTTTTTAACAGGCTGAACAAATCAAAAAAAGTGACAACTGGATGGTGGGCTGCAAGACTGTACCCATTGTTCCTTGATGCAAATTTAGGGCCTTCAGCTGAACTACATCAAGATTAATTCTATCTCAGAGGACTATGCTCAAATACATAAATAAATGATCCATAATAAGTTTCGTTCACATGAAAAATGCACTCCTTGGCTTTTTCTCTTTCTGCACCAAAAGGTCTAGGAAGGTGTTTGGCATTGGATCAGTTTTTTGTTGTGTTTTGTCGTCATTGTTTTGTTGTAGTGGTGTGAGTGGGGTTTTTTTTTGTTTGTTTTGGGTTGTTTGTTTGTTTGTTTAGTTTAAGACTTTTGGCTGTGGCTCTGTATTTTAGATTTTTTATCACCCTGCTCCCTTACTATGCCTGATGGTTGTAATTTTTTTTTTGGTAAAACATCATTTCAGACTAGATAGATATACCAACTCCAAAGGGTATTTGAACAAATATGTTCTATATAGACACTAGCTTCTAGATGGTCAGTATTCTGGAAGACCTTAGCAGACCTTAATGGCATAAAAATTTCATGCTATCTAGGAGTTAAAGAGATGCATTCTGCTCAAGAGAAGTACAATATCTTTTCTATTAACTGTATAGAGTAGACACATTCTACAACAGAATTAAAGTAAATCAACAGCCTACAGTACAATTCCCACCATGACGGTTTTCCTTAGAATATAAAGTTTGTCTTAAGCCTTTCTAAATGATCACAGAAAAACACATGCTGGAAGGGCCTTTCAAAGACTATCCAGCCCAACTTCTTACACAAGGTGGTTACTCCCCCATACTCTGATCAGGTTGCTCAGGATAGTGTCCAGCTGAATTTAAAATGTCTCCAAGAGAAGAAATCCCACAGATTCTCCAGGCACCTGATCTACCTGAATCACCACCACTTTTATGATGAAAATGTTTCCCTTTTATCTAGTCAGAATTACTCAGCTCTTGTCTATTGCCTTTCCTGCTTCCACTGTGCACCTTTGACAGAAGTCTCCATCCATCTTTCTATATTGTTCCAGTGCTAAGTCAATGTTTTCTATCAAAGAGTCCCAAGTTAAATACAATACTTTGTATTTGATCACACAGGAGTCGAGTAGGGCACAAAATTCACTGCTTGAACTGTTGGCTGTCCTATTTCTAAATCCAAGGGTGCAATTGATGCAAGGCTGCACTGATGACTTTCAGTTCAATCGGTTTTTCACCTAGAAACCCAGGTCCTGCATTCTGTAAAGCTGTCTTCTAGCCAGCTAACACCCAGAGTGCAGTCTTGTGTGAGTTTTGTCCACCCTCAGTGGAGAAGCTTATATTTACCAAAACTGAACTTCATTCAGTTCCTTTCATTCCTTTTCTTTGGATTGTGTGGTCCGTTGAACATCACTCCCATCCTCCAGCCTTTCTTCAGGCTACTGTTGTCCAGAAATGTATGGAAATCATCTGTATAAGCATCCAGTTTGTTAGTGAGGACTTTGCAAGGCATGAGGTGAGACTGACAGGCCTGTAGTTTTGTGGATCCTCCGTCTTCCCCATCTTGAAGATGGTGGCATCATTTCCTTTTTTCTGGTTATCAGCAGCCTCACAACAGCAGCTAACTCCCCCAGCACTCTTGTGTACATTATGTCTGTCTTTATGTTCATCCATATGGGTTAAGTGCATTTGTTTTATCTTATCTCTACTGCTGGTAATGCTGCTTTCCCACAGACTCTGCTAACAGACCTCAGGACCTAGGAGGCATGAGGGCAAACCTAAACAGTGAAAAATGAGGCAAAATAATTCTGGATACCTTGAATTTCTCCATGTTATTTGTCACTATCTTCCCAGCCTCACTGAGAAGCAGTTCCACATTTCTTTCACCTCCCTGTTATGCCAGTGTGCTTATAGAAGCCTTTCTTGTTGTCCTTCACACACCTCACATTTCCAATTCCAGCTGAGCTTTGGCTCTCCTAGCTCCATCTCTGCATGTTTGGGCAATGCTTCTGCATTCCTACCAGCTACCCTATCCCTGATTCCAGCTTTTGTGTGCTTCCTTTATCTAGCTAAGCTCAATCAGAAGTACCTTGCTGATCCATATTGGCTTTCTGCCATGCTTGCTATGATAGTCCTTGAAATATCAGCTCTCACATTGAACCAGATTTTCTGCAACTCTTTGAAATTTTATCTCTTGATAGTACTTCAATTTCCTTTTTTCATCTTTCTTTTCTTTTTAATTTTTCTTTCATTTTAATTTCAGCTAATTTAGTTTAGCTACCAGGAAAACAATAGTTACAGAACTATGAAACAGGAAGAAAATTAGAACAAATCAGATTAACACCACCTCTTTTAATTGCCTGACACTTCTTATGGCCTGCTGTTTAGCAAAACAAAACTTTGCCAAATGTCCAACCTTTCAACCTTCGGTCAAAGTTTTGGGAACATTTTGGCTATTTCTAGGAATAAGGCCAAGAAAAAGAAAAAGAGAAAAATTAAAAAAAAATGACAAAAAAGACCCAACATTTCCCAAAAAGGCTGCAAACTTCCATTTGAAAAGCTTAGCACTACTGTGGTTATATATACAATTGTTTTGTCAGATGTCAGTTTTAGTGCTCCCTCCAAAATTCATTCAGATACCGTGAGGAGTGACAAGAAACAACTGCCAGTAACTGAATGGTGTATATACTAGAACTCTTAACACAGGCTGTCCCTTCCATTGTTTATACCTAACAAAAGCTACATGACTGAGATAAGGAAGAGCTCAAGTATGTTTCCAACGACGTGGGTACTTTAGCACATTACAAAGAAGCAAGGTATCGCTACCCAGCATCACCTTCTGCAAACAAGGGCCTATGAAAGAATGTAGCTCCCTGTGGCTAATTACCCTGTGGGTGAGATGTGATTTACCAGCTCTAGCAGTGATACATCAGGATCCTGTTTCTCATGTATTCTGCCTGCCAGCTGAACTGGTCACTCTGCAGTGCTTGATGGAACTCTGGGGAAGCACTTGTTTTCCCATTTTTTGAAGCTAAGGCTCTGGTTACAATCCTTGTTGGAATTTCAAATATAACCATTTCACAGAAATGGAAAGAGCCTCACCTTTATGTTAGAAAAACCCCAAACAAAGCCAAACCCCAATCATCCAATCAAACAGCCCCCAAAAAAACTGAGCAACAAAACCAAACAACAGCAACAAAAAACATTAAAAAAAGTAACACAAGCATCTCCGGTCACAGCATAGCTGGTACTTTTATAATCTAAAATTGTATATACATGTCAAAATGTTTATTTGTATAGAGAACTAAAGTCATGCCAGTGTTTCATGATATGATATTTCTTGAGTGTGGTACAATTTGTTTGACTTCTCAAAGTCCACAGCCAGGAGAATTGGTAACTCTCTGCTGAAAAAAAAATGAGAAAGACTCATCTAGGTACTGGACCCTTAGGAGAACAAATACTTTAAAAATTTGCTAACATTCAAATACCTGAGGAATTTCATCATCACATGCTTGAACCGTGGCTCAGCATAAATGCACACAGATGCCTAACTTTAACACAACAGAGCTTATTACTGACATCAGTGAGGTATAGCTAAAGTACTTCAGCACACAGATGGAGGGTGTAATTTTAAAGGCTACTGAACACTGTGAATATTCCAATGTATCACAATTACAGAAACACCTGTGTTAAATAACTTTGCACTGATTCAGCATGAAAATGCATGGTGTTCAATAGTCCTTTGAATTAAATGCCTTGCCAACAAGCCACAGGTGTACACCACAGGAGCACATGATAATGTAATTGTGAAGGATGTGATGACAGCTCTCCATCCATAATACCACCTTCCCAAGATGCACTCATGCATCTATTTAATATTTAGGTATTTTCTAACTAGTTTCGGAATCATCTAAGCAGGCAGTATCAATTCCAAAAGTAGGAAAGAAAAAAAAAAAAAAAACAACCAAACAAAACACCCCCCACCCCCCAAAATCACATTTAAAAATGATTGAATCCAATCCAGGAAGGGGCAAAATAAAACTATCACCCACTCAGCTCCCCCCCAAAAAAACACCAAATATATGTCTTAATACTTTTTAATAGATAGGATAACTTTGATCTGTAATATTTTAAAATTGAGGGCCTGCCAAATGCTTTCCATACAGAAAATGTTACCACAGAAAATACCACGATAATTACTCCAAATCTGCTGAAATCTGTAGACAAATTTTATTAATCCTTTAAGATCTGTAAGTTTAAAAATTCTATGGTTATTCTATTGCATAAATAAATTGACAGTGGTATTTAAATAAATGTATTTGCGTTCTGTAAACACTGACTGATGTTAGTTCTATGCTCTGAAATAGAATTTGTGCAAGTACTAACAACTACCTAAACATTTTTGGAGGAGTTACTTGATGTGAAAATTCCATTCTGATCAGACATTTGTAAGAAATCTGAAGAAAATAACCAAGCACAGCTAGTAGAGAACCTTCTTCTGAATTATTTCACAATTACAATTAAAAAAGTATGCATTATATAGGAAGGTTTTTGACCAGTAAACAGAAACTTACAGTGTCTTAAAATATCCTATAGAATGATAAAGTGATTGTGAAAGCACACTCCATCCACGTTGATGAATGAGTAGTACCCTGTGTTTTGTTGTTTTTTGTGGAGCACATAGCCTAAAGGTTCAGTCAGGAAGATTTAATTTTCTCATGATTACAATTAAGAGATCCTGCACTGCTAGAATGGATGACTGCATGAAGGCAGGCTCTACTACTATATATGACTTAAGAATCTATGTGATTTTGGCTAGAACTAGTACAATGAAGAACAAAGTCAGATGGACTAAGTCTTCTCTTTCTTCTCTCTGCTTTTGGCATGACTTTAGATCTGAATCTTTTCCACAAGCTTGGGCAGTTCATGGCTCCATATAGTTGTACAAAAATTTGCATAGCAGTTAAACTGTACAAAACATATTTATTAGCGCATGTGTGTTCACTTTGTTTTAATTACAATAATTGAGATTAGCATCATCCCAAGTAGCTACAAATTTGTGACAAATTCAGTCCAAGCTCCTGTATTACAGTTGAAACTGTGCCTTTAGTTTCCTTCCTTGTGTCTGCCTATTTTAAGTAAGGATGAAATTCACTCACCTTTAAGCCATTGCCTAAACACTAAAATCTTGAATAGAAATTCTGTGGGAATAAGAATGAGCAAATCTGTCAGTCTCCAAACTGCAAAGATGCTAAAATAGTGAATCATAGAATCACAGGAGAAACTCCTTCCATCCACAATAGCCAGTCTGTCAGATTAGTATAATTTAATTACCATAAATGTGAGTCAGTAGTTCCTAGTTGTCCACTGAATTCTGGTGCAAACTCTTTCCTCAAAGTTCTGAATACTGAGTGGTGCTGAAATATTTCCCTCACACTACTGGTCTGTTAATGCCTCTCCTTCTGCTTTTCTATCTCTCATACACAAAGGACAGTTGGAGACTCAGTCCTTGATGATCAATGGCAGTGTTGATCTGCCAGAGAGTGGGAAGAGCCTGCCTCTGGGCAGGCTGAATCAGTGGGCTGAGGACAATTATATGACATTCAATAAGGTGAAATGTTCAGTCCTGTACTTGGGTCGCAACACTGCTATGCAGAGCTACAATTCTGGGAGAGGAGCGGCTGGAAACCTACCCAGAGGAAAAGGACCCGGGGGTGTTGGTCAGTAGCTGGCTGAACATGAGCTGGGAGCATGCCCAGGTGGCCAAGGACAATGGCATCCTGGCCTGTATCAGAAATAGCATGGCCAGAAGGACTAGGGAAGTTCTACAGTCCCCCTGTGTTTGGCACTGGCGAAACTGCACCTTCAACCCAGTGTCTAGTTTTGAGCCCCTCACTACAAGACAGACATTGAGGTGCTGGAGTGTGTCCAGAGCTAGTGAAACATCTGGATTACAAATACTATGAGGAGCAGTTGAAGCCTGGAAAAAAGGAGGCTGGGAGGAGACCTTATCATTCTCTGTAACTACCCAAGAGGAGGTTGTAGACAGGTGAGGGTCAGTCTCTTCTCCCAGTGGTAGAAGTGGTTGAAGTAGTTTCTACAGCTGGTAGAAAGAGACGAAAAGGCCTCAGGTTGAGCCATGGGATGTTTAGATTTTATATTAGGAAACATTTCCTCACTGAAAGGGTTGTCAAACACTGGATGAGACTGCCAGAGAAGTGGTGGAGTCACCATCCCTACACATGTAGATGTGGCTCTTAGGGACATGTTTTAGTGATGGACTTGTCCATGGTTAGTTGTTGGACTTGAGGACCTTAAGGATTTTTTCCAACCTAAATGATTCTATGATTCTCTGCTCTTTGCTTTTGCAGTATTGATATTTTCATTGAATCCACTATATTTCTTAGCCCAGCTTCTTTTCCTGCTCAATCTTGTAGTGAAACCCTAATCCTGCGCTTTTGAACATCACAGTCTAAAGTAATTCAGTGTTATGCATTCCTTCCCAAGGAAGGAATAGCTTTGATAACCTAATTGCCAAACACAACCAAAATCAAGAGACACATAGAAGTTGATTTAACTGAGTAATAATTCATTCTTTGTTTCCATCCTTCTGATCAGTGTTTTTATAAAGTTATAGAATAATAGACCAAAGTTTCTGTCTTGGATGAGATAAAAAATCAGGCCCAACTACAGCAACAAAATTGCCATGCTTAAATGTATCTGTGTACCTCATACTTGAAAGTCCATGCTCATAAAGGAGAAAGCTAAGCATATACCTAAGTCCTTTGAGGGTCAGGGAATTTAAAAAAAAAATCAGTGGCACTTTGAGTTGAGTGCACCAGCATCAACTTCTATCTATATTGTAGAGAACATGGCATCAAGATATTCTCAAAGAGTGATAAAGATTTTTAGATGAATAATGTACAGCATATTAAAATTTCAATGCTTGCAACCTATCCTGAAAAAAACCCTACTGTTTCAGCTAAAATACATTGAAGAATATAACCTATAATCAAGAATACAGCTGCTATGGAATTAAGTATACACTTTAAAATTTCTTAAAACCAGATGTTGGTAAATTATTGAGGTGCTTTAATCTGAGAAGTATGGAAGCTAACAGAAGCTAACACCTCAATGGTGATGAGGTAAGCCAGTCTCTGAGCAAATTGATTTATTCAAACAAAGCTGATTTCTTAGTGTTCATAATTTTAGATTGTATCCATCCATCCATCCATCCATCCATCCATCCATTCACCCACCCACCTGTTGTCCCACTTGCTGTCTCAGAACTGTGGAAATAAAATTGCTGGTGAAATTTAAAGGCATCTCCCTTTTTCTCAAGTAGATGAGTGACAGAAATATGGGGACTCACCCACAAAGGTTTTTAAAGTTTTTTTGAAAATTCTGGTCCACTTCAGTCGCTATAAAAGATTCATCAATTTAAAGAGTCTTGTGTGCTGCTTCTTTCTTTAAAATTAATTTTGTCTGTATTTTTTCTTCAGTTAAACAACTACTGTTTGGTTTGAAGTAGTTTACTGATCACTATACTTGTTGGTGTTCACAGGCCTCTGCAGATGAGTAAGTACAGTAGATACGTATGCACCATGTTTAAGATAATTTCTGGTTTAGGACTGGTAAAAGCTCTGAAAATTGGTACCTCAGCGAATGCACTTACAGAGACCAAAAGGACAACAGCTGTACAGCTTGACCAGTAATCATGGCAACAGTTAAAAATTCATTCCTTCTATCTACCTTATCGGAATTAATTTCCTGTCTGAGGACAAGAGTGTTGAATGAGTTTCATAAGATGGTTACATATTGTACTGTTGAATCATTTTAGGAAGAGACTTATCTTGAAGTAGTTGGATAGTTTTGATAATTTCTGGTGTATAGAAAGATAAAAGTGACTTGGATTGTACTCTGGTTCATTTGATACTATATCTATTGCTTTCATATTTTCTGAAATATTAGCTGCATAAAATTAAAGGTTGTTGTTTTCACATTCCCATTAATTTAAGGCTCCATACAGCTGTTTCTTGGAGGAAGAAAACATTAGCACTGCACTGGTGCACAGGCCCTAAATACCTTTATATTGGCAGCATGACCAATTTCTATCACTAATACCCAAAGCAGGGCTTATCATGATCTTCCTTCTTATCCGTTTTCCAAAGAAGTTTATGAATGCTGATACATAAAAGGAAAGATGCATATGTACAAGAGCACACACACATACTCTACAGGATTTTACACAGAAGATAAACACACTGGCTGTTACATTCTATGTCCAGTTTCTGCTAGTGAAAATCAGTTTGATGGTTTGATTTTAGTCTTAGTTGCAGCAATCACAAAATATTGATGCTGCTGGCTGACTGCCTTTAACAAATGACCATGAGCATCTTGTGCAAATCAGGATAGAGATATGTGCAGAACTGTGTAAGAAACCTTTAAACATTGCCATTTCTTCTAATTCATGAACATCAAACCTATGTAAAATTGTCTTAAAATGTCAAATCTCCATACAGAAAAAAAATAAAAAATCCTGCTGCTGCATCTACAGGCAGCTCCACGTTCCTGTTCTCATGACAAGCTGCTAACTTGACATGAGTGGTGTTACTTCTGTAGGAAATTCCCTGCACTTAAAATGATAATGTATCAGGAAACCTTAGGTCTGCTCCACTTGTGAATATGTCTTAACATTAAATCTATTTTCTGTTATTAGAACATTACAGAGAATGACTATGAGCAAAGTAGGATGGCTAGTCATGTAATTGAGAGCCATCCAATTTCCCACCACACTCAACATACTTTGTGTCATCTGTTTGAATCTTCAAAATTATATGTAAATTTCCATCTGAAGGTGGGAGACCACACATGCAATTCCCTACCCCTCTAACTTCATATCCCTGTATCTTGGTTTTAAAAGTGGAAAGGAGAGCCAATCTGTCAAGACTGGGGGAGAACGACAATGTACTCTGACAGCTTCCCAGTACTGATCCTGTAGGAACCAAGGTTCTTGCATGGGCCATGGTACACACCTAGTACTCATAAGCATAAAGCATAAACTTAATTTTTCTGTAGCTAGGCAGACATTAATACTTGCTGATGACAGAAAAGTCAATGACTGTGAAGTGTTCCAACATCACAAGAGCACAATATTTGAGCAATCAGACTCTTAGCTGTTACACACTTCTCTTTGTTAATGGAGCATCCAAAGTTTCGTAAACTAGCTCAGCGTGCAGTCCAGCTGCCATTTTGTGATGGTAAGTAGTGCAGAACATTACAGGCTGTGATGCAGAAGGAGATTTTCTTTTTCTCCCTTTTTTGCTAGTGTAGAAGAAATGTCCTTTAAAATGAATGTATACATCCGCCTCTGCCTGTCTGTTTATGTGTGCATGTTCATAGAAAATAATAATTGGCACCTTGGTAACCTTAACGTAACCTTTACATGCTGTGAGATTTAACAGGATTTTCATGCTGATCTTGTAATTGTATGCTTTTAAGTCTTGCTGTTTTTCTTTGGAAGCAAATGGCCCATGGCTTCAAGAACCCAAAGTTAATGGCACTGGGTTATCTCTTGACCATCCTCCAGGTTAACTTGGGGACAGTTATCTGTGCATACCAAATTAATTTCTAGGACACCACAGCTAAACAGTGTGGATTCACTTGTTAATATAATAACCTCAAGTTACAGGTCTCTAACATTCATTAAAAGGTTTCTGTAGATATTGAAAGACAAAGAAACTCCTGCAGACTGGAAAAAATTCCCTCAGGTTAAGTGTTCAACTCAAGTTTTCATGGTAAATTAGATTAGACTAAACAGAAAACATAAGATTATTTTACCGTAAACTAAAGTGCAATAGGACTAGACAAGCTAATTCGCTTTCATAGCTAATATTTACAGTGCCAAATCTGATATATAATCATGGAACCAAAAGCCTATTTATTTTGGTAACACAATAAGGATTTTTTTTTTTTATTAATAATTCTTACTTTCTGGATACCTCCTTTTCATCAGATTATGAAAAAAGGATACTGTGGTAACAGTTTGGGGAAAAGATTTAGTAGTGAGTGAAAACTGCAGGACTTTTAAGTTACTTACAAAATTATTTGTAAAATTCAGTGTCCCAAAGACATTCCACTCTTGAGACCTAATGTGACCACTGACAAAGAAAGAAGAAACAATTTAACACAAAACTAGCCGTAGAAACAGATGGGACAAAGTTCAGAGGAAAAAAAGCCAACCAATCAACCAAACAAAAAAACCCACAAAAAAATCTGTGAAAGATTGCCGAGGTGGGAGGGAATATACTCTTTACTGAAGAATGAAAAGATACTGAATGGTATGTTTAGGAGCCTGAAAGTTAGCTTAAGAGTTTGGGAAGTGACAAAGAAAATAGGCAGCAAAAAACATTCAATAAGAAACAGTAAGAAGAGAAACTAGGGAAAAAAATGCAGTTAGGAAAAAGGATTTATTTATCATTATTTTCTAATTATTGTTGGTTGCTGAAACTTTTGCTGCTTTAAACAAATTGGAAGTAGACATTTTCTTTCCAGACAAAAGTAGTGCAGTCTTTTTTAGCTCACACTGACTTTCCTTTTTTGACTGTTGACAAGAGCTAGATAACATTTATCAGCTCTCTGAGAGGTTGATCCAGCACCACTTGAGTCAATAGAAGTTTTTCTAGTGACCTCAATAGACTGAAGATCAAGCAGCGAATGAAATGTCTTCCATGTCTGTGCCAATAAAAACAAATTCATCCCATGCCCTGGGAGTGCATCTAATCCAATATTCTTAACCTTCCCAAAACACAAAGTGAGGTGGAAGAGATTATAAGCACACAGCTGCAGCTGTGACATCTTAATGGATCTCATGTCAGAAGATAACACAAAGCTATTAAAATGTCCCAGAATAAGTCATTTATTACTAAAGGAAGCACAACATCACTGCTTATACTTTCACAAAATCCTGTAAATAATAATGCTGACTGTGAGACACATGCCTGTGCATTTTAGGGTATTAGATTTACCATTTTAGGAATAAGAGAAAGAAAACATAATCAACAGGTAAATGCTTATTAATGGGAAACAGCAGCCAAGTGTGAAAGGCTCTTCTGAGATAACTGCAGTCTGCCTCTGTCAGATTTAGAGGAGACAATTAGAAAGATGCATTAATAATGGCCAGTTTCTTAAACAGGCAACTCTGTGTTAATCTGTGCAAACCAGCATGGTAATTGATTCTATTCTTTAGTTTTGCACATGATCATTATATTTCAGATGGAAAACAACCTTTTAGTCTTTGAATTTTAGAACATGCCTGTAGACAAAGAACTGTTCTTATTCTTTATTCATATAATTTCATTTCTTTCATTTTACTTTTATATTTAAATTTAACACATATATAAAGACTTAGAGCATCCACTCTCATGTTATTTGAGTATTAAAGTCCCAATTCAAACCAAAATATTTTCTTATAAGAAGTATCACGTTGTGATAACCTTTGTGGGTGTAGATGCAAACTATGTGTTAGAGTCTTCACAAATATAGTCACCTACATAAATTATTTGATGATTGTTCATAATACTGACAATATTATTAATAGATACTAATGCATTGCACAATGTGTCCTCTTTAGTGACCAAGCATAAGATTATAAAAGCCTACCACTTGTTTCAGATATGAGAGATGTGTTTTAGCTAAAGAAGAATAAACTGTTAATGCTGAAGGCCTTAGATCATCACTAGCTATGTAATAGATTATCCTGATTTGCACACTAGGATTTAATCTAATACTTTATCTTGGTCCCCTTTGTAATCCTAGTTTAAACATGTATAATATAGTTTGAAGTCTTATTTGCGAACTTCATATGTACCACATATCAAATGCTGGGCAATGCATTTGAAAAACTGCTAACGTATCATGATTTAAATCTTCCAGATGCTACACTTTTTTACAGTTTTTAGTAAAACTTTCAACTGTGAACTTCCTCAGTAGCTCCAGGTTGCAGGCAGAGGCCCAGGGGTGGCTGCGGAGGGGTGAATATCACTGCTTTCTCTACATTAGTATACAATAGACTGAAAGCTTATCCTTTCTTTGTTGTTAACTTTCGACACAGAATCTGTCATGCAGGATTCTGTTCAAACAATGTATCAGGGGACAAACCTGCAGAAATTGTATAAAAAGGATAAAGAGTTCATGAACTAGTCTTGAGTTGATTTAAAAGTTCATATATAAATTTTAAAGCTCTGGCCAATGATAATCTGAGCAGGGCAATGGATCACATAAGGGGATGTGGCTTCACAGATAGTGATACAAAATGTCAGATGTGAAAAATAAAAGAAAAAGATATTGAAGACAATATGCACATATGCATGCATATGATCATATATATATAAACACACATATTTTCAGGCACAACAGACACTGTTTTGTTAGAACACTCTAGACATTTTACTTCTGCCCTAACCACTTGTGTGTACAGTAGTCAGATCAAAGAATCAAAATGTCATGCACTTCATGCCTGAAAACTCCAACATGTTTTTCTCTGCTGAGGGTAAACAGGCCAAGGAAGATGATATGCTAGTTAGCTTGGGGAAAAAAATAGAAAGAAAAAAAAGGAAAAAAAAAAGGAAAGAAAAAAGCTTTTTTTATTCACAGAACCATTGAACTGGCACTCCAGTAATTAAAGAAGACAGGACTACAGAGCATATCTTGGACTGTACCAGTTTAGCTTCTGACTCAGCCTGAGTTCTTGCATGTTCAGAAAGTTTTGTATGAAAGGTCAGAGTTTAACTTGCTTTTTGTTAGTCATTTACTTTAATCTGCTGCTTGTGACTATCTGCCCATGATTGATCTAGGAGCTCAAAACATATAGGGATTTTCATGCCCTTTATTGTGCTATAATTTTCACACCCCTCTGATGGAAGACAGAGAGGAGTTATTTCTTCTAGAATTTCTTACCCAAAAAAGACATCCTTATTTAGTTTGCTCTTTATTCTTAAAACATTACTGAGGGGGAAAGTAATGTGAAGAACCATCTACTTTTCAAAAAAAGGTTAATCTAAGAAAATGCAGTCCCTGCACAGTTGCTACTGCAGGAACTCAGGAATGTGTGAGCTCCAAAATATTCATATAAAAAAATCTGTATTTTGCTTCCATTTCTCCTGTGTCTGTGACTGCTTGCCAGGGATACCTCGACAGGCTTGAGAGATGGGCCCATGCAAACTTCATGAAGTTCAGAAAATCAAAGGCCAAGATTCTACACCTGGATTGTGGCAGTCCCAGGCACACATGCGGGTTGGGTGGAGAAGTGACTGAGAGCAGCCTTGCGGAGAAAGACTTGGGGGTGGTGGTTGATGAAAAACTTGACATGGGTCAACAGTGTGTGCTCACAGCCCAGAAAGCCAAAACGAATCCTGGGCAGCATCAAATGGAGCGTGGACAGCAGGGTGAAGGAGGTGATTCCTCTCCTCTTCTCTGCTCTTGTGAAACCCCACTTGGAGCACTGTGTACAGTTCTGGTGCCCCTGACATAAAAAGGACATGGAGATGTTGGAGTTAGTCCAGAGGAGGCCACAAAGTTGATAAGAGGATTGAAGGTCATCCCCTACAAAGACAGGCTGAGAAAGCTATGACTGTTCAACCTGGAGCAACCTTTCAGTATCTGAAGGGTGCCTACAGGGAAGCTGCACAGGGACTCTTCATCAAGAACTCTAGATCAAGGACAAAGTGTAATGGATACAAATTGAAAGAGGGTAAATTTACCTTAGATATTATGAAGAAATTTATTGTGAGGGTGGTGAAATACTGGAATAGGTTGTCCATGGAGGTTGTGGATGCCCCAACCCTGGCGTTGTTCAAAACCAGGTTGGATAAGGCCTTGTGCAATCTGGTGTAATGGAAGGTGTCCCTGCACACTGAAGGGGTTGGGACTAGAGCATCTTTAAGGTATCTTCCAACCCCGAACATGATTGTATTCACACTAGAGATAGGTATCTCTAGAACTGCAAACTAAAAACTCGACTGATTGCTGACATCTTCTGCACAGAATAAAGAATTAAGAAAGGGGTCTGATACTAAAATCAACAAATTGAAAAACTCCCACAAAAAACCACAGTCCTGCTGAAAGAAGTGCTTATAACTCCAGGAGTAAGCAGAGTGCTTGATCTTTGGTCTTGCATGAAAATAAACATACTTAATTTTACCATAGTTAATCATTTGTAATACAGATGTGAGTTGAGATGTCTTATTGGATGAAGTTTTAGGCTCTCAATAGAAAAAAAATGCAGTCCAATTTTGAGGTCTTAAAGATCCTTAAAGCAATTGAATTTTACAGTTTTTATCCATGCTCCCTAGTTGATAGAATGCTATATCTCAAAGCTTCATACATAATCGACAAAAAAATTTCTGTCAAGCTCAATTCTGCAGACTGAATTATCTCTCTCTCAAAAAGAAAAGACAATCCCTATAGATCAGGTTTGAATCATGGGTAGGATAGAGATATTCTCAACCTCCCTGCCATCTCTAGTAAGCCCAAGGATAAATATAAGACTTCAATGTCCAGTGCTTTTATAACACTGAGAACTTTGCTCTATTCTTTAAAAAGGAGTCAATCCACTTAAAATAATATTGGAAAATTAGTGGCAAGGCCTCGAGTATGCTAGGGGTATGCTAGGTAATCAAAAAGTTTGCCTATGTGAGAAAAATACTTTTGATAGTGTAATAACATTACTTAAACTGGAATAAATCTTGAATCTTGAACTGGTTCACTCTGGGGCAATCTATCCCCAGCAAAAGCACAGAGCAAGCTTCTTGCTCCTGCACAGTTTCCTCTCTATCACAGCTAGTTTAATTCACACAGCTGTATATATTCCTTTACCTAATGTAGGTAGTCAGCACATTTTATTTTGTAGCTAACATCAAAGGAAAGATTGCATACCATGCATCAAATACACCCATGTCCATGATTTACTGAAGCCATGCAGCATTTCATTACAGAGAGGAATGCACTGTACCAGTCAAGACAAAGTTCTGGCAAACTCTTCTCTCAGGCTGAAGGATGCCTGTGTCTTCATTAGGGTGCAGCTGACATATCATGGACCCAGGAATGGAAAAACCCTAGGGAACATTGCTTACCACACCTCACAGGTTTTGGGGGGATTTTTTGGTATATATGGGTATGGTTGGTATACGTCTTCTATATACACCCACAGGCACAAATGTTCCTAGCTAGTCTCCCAGACCTCTGCAAAAAGGTAATAGGAAGATCATTAAGCATGTATAAATACACCATCTATTGTCAAATATTATTTTTTCTATGGCACCAACTTTCTATCTAGCATAGTAGTTTATCATCTGTTGCCTTTAATACATGGCAATTTCAAATAATTTAATATTTCTATCCAAGGCAGTGAAATTACAGAATGGTATTTTTAGAATTCAATATAATGGAAGGAAAGTTCAGAATTAATGAGAATAGCAAAGTGAGATATGGGAAGCAACTGAAAGCAGCTATGTAGCAAGGTCAAAAAAACACAAATCAACCCAACAAAATGCATGATGATCCAAGAAACAGGAGGACAGCTGTTTTAAAAATATCTATGTAAATCCCTTCTAAAAATTTTCAAGCTCCTAAAATCTTTAAGAGGAATTGTAGCACCAGTATAAGCTTTAAGAATGTTGCAGATGAGCATTTTTCCAGATCCCTAAAGCCATACACATATAGAGGGAACAGAAAGAGAACAAAGAAAATAGAAAGAACAGCAAAGGTACCAAGCAGAACAAATGTCAGAAGTAAAGGCACAAAAGACAAAAACCCCAAAAATAACCTGAATAAAAGTGAAGGTCAACAAGATAATATATTTCTTTATGGAGAGAAACTCGAGGGAGAAATACATATTGAGACACAGATGAGCATGAACTTGTATATTAAAGAAACACTGTATTGTATTAAAAGAATTAACTGTATTAAAATTGTATTATAAGAAATAATTCTGTCCCCATTAGACTAACAAGAAGTAAGAAACATGATATGAAAGAGTCATCTGATTAAAGAATTGGCTTAGCCAGAAGGAAAGAAAGTCAATATGTTTATTGCCCATAAAAAGATGTGTACCTATGCTTGGCTTCAAAATAATCTAAAAAATAACATTAAAATTACACAGCCTTTCAAACATTTCACTTACATTCTCTAAGGGAGTGAAATGTTGTTGCTGGTGGTAAAAGCATAGCCAGAGAATCTAATGCCATGGAAATATGGTGCTTGATTATACAAATTTATTATTTTAAATCAAATTAACCAATATCAACATTTCTCAAATTTCATGACTGTTGGAAGAACTAAGGAAAACTTGAAATACCAATTTAAGTGTTCAGTTTTTTGCAGAGCAGTTGTTATTTTCATTGTGGTACCTCAGTTGAAGATCACTTACAGTGACATTAATCTTATTCTACCTCTTTTGGCACAACAGAAGCACTGTCTGGGGAAGAGGAATCAAAATGGCTTTCAACTACCTTTCTGTGTGTTCGGGTTTTTTACTGCTGGCTTGAGTTCAGTAATTTTGAATAGGTGGAGGGGCTTGACATCACAGCTGTAAATGACAACACAATGTAATACCTCTATGCAGACTCTGTGTAACTACTAGGAGCCATCAGAGCTGAGGATGCTATCCTGATGCTTTCATGTTGCAATCACCTGGGAAGAAAACAAACATTGCACTCCTCAGTTCACATCCACTTAACATCACATTAGAAAACTGATTTCGCGTGCGCTATTAAGGTGACTACAAATCCTAAGTCTTTTCTCAAATGATGAAAACTAGCATTGTACCCTAAGTAGTTTAAACCTGTTACACCTTACGGGTATTGGCTGCTGCAGGTAGCATATTTTCCAAAGTCCACATCTCTCTCTTAAAAGCTCCAAAACTGTCCAAATGGGCTAGATTTAGGAGTCACAATCTGTCTAAGGGCAGGATAGAATTGTCCTGCCTCTGCTGGAGCCATTTGGGAGGAGTAATTTCTTTCAGACTGTTCCAAGCACACAGAAAGCAGAGGAAAAGTAGTGCACAATTTATCCCCCCTGTTGGATATTCCCCTGAGAAGCACAGAGTTAAGAAAAATTCTAAAGAGCAAAGAAGGGTTAGAGTGCCCTGATTTCTCCTCCCCTTTCCCTAATCATCATCAATGTTCTCTTCCTAAAAAGGACAAAGTAAGCGAGTCGTCTACAGACTCTCTAAGTACAAGGTGTCTGGAGAGAAGCAGTCTGGCTAACCAGGCTGCATCTTCCTAATTGTCATGGATGTTAAAAGCTCTTGCTTGAATTTTCCCCATTATCACCGTGGAAGGGAGAAGGGAAGGGCTGGATCGCTGCTCACTGCAGCCAGGTCCCTGAGGGGATAGCCTGTGAGGAAGCTAAGCAAAAGGGTAGCTGATAGCTTCTTAAATACCAACCTAATTGCTTGGGGAAAGCATTGGAGGGTGAGGTCTGAATTTGGTGGGGGAAGGTTCTGGATTTTTTCCTGGTCACTTTTCCCTGGCCTGGGAAGTGGTTGAAGAGAGGTTTCCCCGCACTCATTTTCACTGGTTTCATCTGCTTGGGTGCCCAGACACTGCCTTGCTGGACCCACAGCAGCACTGGGAGGGAGCCCTGGCTCACCCTGCACTCCGGACGTCCTGCATTCCTTCCCAGAGGATGGCCACCACTGCCTGGATTTGCTCCAGACCCATCGGGGGATCAGCGCAATCTGCAGTGGAGCTTCTAACCCCCCAGTGCCTTCAGAAAAAAGATGATGAGGCGTCCTTGCACTGCCCATGGGAAAAGTCCCAGCCTGTCTCTGTGGCCGCCATTCCCATATGAGCTCCCTGCTCCCTTGGCCCCCCTGCCTTTGCCTTGCTGGGTCCCAACCGCGCCCCTGCCGGTCATCAGCGGTCACTGCAGCCCCGCCTCCCAGAGCCCAACTGCGCCCCGGCTGTTCGAGGCTAAAACTGCACCAAAAGACAAAGGAGGAGCTCAGCGTTTGAAAGTTTGGGTTGCTGCTTGTTCTGTTTCTTTTAGTCCTATATATTTGTAGTAAAGAACTGTTATCCTCTTTTCCACACTTTTTGCATAAAGCCTCTTAATTTCAAAGATTGTGGTGGCTCGAGGAGAGGAAGGTCCTCTTTTTATTTCAGGAAGATTGCACGCTTTGCTTGACAGACATCTTGTTTAGTTTTGGGTTTTGGTTTTGTTTGGTTTTGTTTGTTTGTTTTTTAAACCAAGACTACGACAACTTTGGATTTTTAATTGGTTCACATTCATCTGCATTGGAAAGGAAGAGACTGTGTATCAGCAAGCAAAGGTCTGTGCAGATATACCTTTCTTTCTAATTGTTTGGTGGCTTATAACAACCATTCACTGGAATGACTACAATATTTTTGAAACCATACAACTCTAAAAAAAGCCTTAAAAATTCTAATTTACTGAATTCACTGACTGTTCCTGAATAACAGATTTACTGGTTGGGTACTCCTAAACATTCAAAATTGTTAGCTAATTATTGACAGCAAAATAAACCTCCCTTACATGCCCCTGCAATATTAACATTTCCTTTCAGTTTTCTCTCATTCCCTTCTTGATCACTGCTGAAGTTAATTCCATTGAACTTCATTTTGAAGTTAAAATGAAAGGGTTTTCCTAAGGGAGATGAGCTGTTGTAATTACAATATCAGGCTCAGAGAGTGTAATTATAGTATAGTGTTAAAGAAGGAAAAGTCCATTTCAGTTGTGGTAGATTTCTCATATCTCTGTTTCAGCACAGGGGTTGAAATGTGTCATAACATAAAAGTGCAATCAGTATGATACACGGCCTACACTCACTTCTTCCTTCTACTTCATTTAGAGCACATATTGCTGACTGTGTTACTGCTGAGAGTGGCATTAATTTTCCACTGTTGCTTCAATAACATGAAGCTTCCTGCAGCCCAAGCCATTCTCATCCTCAGCTGCTGCTTCTGTGCTTCTGTAATTTGAAACATTCTTGAAGGAAGAGTTGAACACTGAAGATTTATCACATGGAAGTGCTTTTTTGGATCATCATCATGATGAAATACCTTGTGGGAAAGACTCCAAATGAATACTTATGGTTTTCTTTTTTTTTACTCGATTAGTGCTAATGTGCTAAATCTACACTTTAAATTACTTACAATTTAACTTTTATTCTAATAAAAGTTTAATGCATTATTACACAATGTTGTATAAATAAATAAGGTTTAAGCTTGACACAAATGAAAACTCTTCATGCCTTCAACAAACATCTCTGACCTTTTAATAGATTTTTCCAAATCCTGACTTTCCATTCCAGTTCATAATCAAAATGCATTTTGAAATGCTGAAAATGAAGCTATGAAAAGACTGAACAACAACAGTGAACAACAACAAGCTGTACTACACTGACAGTTACTTTTTGCTATTTCTCTTCTTGAACATTTTTCAAGTGCCTAACCAACTATAATAAGCAGTGGCATAAATATCTCTAAATTTCAACAGTGTTTATGTGAGGGAAAAAAGTCACAAATTTATTTTTTTTTCTTCAAGAGATCCAATTTACACAAGGAAATATTAAAAGAATAAGCATATTATAAATTTTGGTTCTGTTTGTTTCAGTTAAACTATAAATAGTAGAAATACTAGGGAATCTGTTTGAATACTGAGATATGAAATAATTATATTTTTATTAACTGCTGGAGGATAATTTCACTGTTTTATCTAAACCAGTTTTTCTTCTTTTAATCCTGGCCTAAATTTCAGGAGACTCAGAACTTTTAACACATCTGGAAGACTTCTTCATAATGCAATTTAACAAAATTATAAAGAAAAAGAATTGTGAGTAACAGTAACCATTTCCCCAGTCTAAATTAGCACAAATTAAGCACCACAGTGCTAAATTAATACAAGCCTTGACGATCTTTGACTTGTATTGTGTTTTAACACCTGAAACCCTAGAAGTATTACAAAGTAAATGTACAGTATTTAGGCTTGTTGTTTTGCTCTCTTTTGGCTCTGTTTTCAAAAAATTCTCAGGCAAAGGATATCAACAGATGCTTACTTAGAGACCTAGTTGCTTTGAACTCCTGAAAAATATATCCACAGTGCATCAATGTAAATTATTGCCCAAAAATATGGCACAGTAGGGAATCATGCTCTATGTTTGGCCTTTTTTTTAATTTTTTTTTCCCTTTAGTTTTATTTTCTGTGTGTGTTTTATGCTTATGTGTATATGTTACGGTTGTGAGGAAAAAAAAACAAGCACCTCAGGATTCCTTTTGACAGGACAGGACAAGTTTAATAGCTAAAACAAAATGCACATATTAGTTCCAGATAATAACTGGGTCTTCAACTCTGCTATTGCCGTGCCAATGAGGCATAGAGGCAGCTCCCTGATGGAATACTCTCTGCCTGCACAAGCTGAGCTCATGCAAAACCACAGGCTTCTACATTGTCCCTTCAGATGGAGCTTTAGAAGCAAAGACAGGGTTATCTCCCAAAAGGCACACCTCCTGATAGCACAAGCTTTGCTCAAAGGAACAAGCGCGTACTTTTCATGTTGCCCTTTCCTTGGGTTGAGATAACAAGACCTTCCCAATGTTAAAACTGGCCACAGCACAAGATCAAATGAAAAGCAGTCAAAAGGAAAGAGACTTGTATTTTATTAACAACCTCCAGTAAAAGAAAGGAAAAAAGAGACTGCACATGGCTCCAAACCTGTAATATGTTATTAAATAAAATCATCTGAAATTTTATGTGCTTATCCAAAGTACATTGTCAGACAAGATTGATTTTCCCTTTTTCTTAATCTTACTTCGTATCTGGCGCAGGTTCCCCGGCGGCATCTCCGGGGCTGTGTCAGAGCATCCCCTGTGTGGAGCATCCAGCGCTGCCCCGCCCGGCCCCAGCCGGTCCCAGCGGCTCCAGCGGCCCCAGCGCAGGGCACGGCTGAGCCCCTCAGCCCCGGGCGGGCAGGAGAGAGCCCCGGGGAAACCTGGGCAAGGGAGGGCAAAACGCTGCCCGGCAGCCAGGGCTGAGTGAGGGCAACCGGGGCAGAAACAGCCCTGCGAGCTGGAAATTTGTGGAAAAGAGGGAGGGGTGAGGTTTTTCAGTGTCCACACTATTTCAATTGGAAAAAATTTAAATTAGTTTTCCCCAAGTCAAGAGCTGGAGAATCAGCCAGGTGGCCTGATTCTTTCTCTCTTTTCCTAACTGTTGTATTTACTGCTAAGAAGTTTAGACAAAATTAAGCATTAACACTATGTATTTAGGCTACTTGAGTACTGACAGAAAGGTTCATCCCTTCAAAGAACAAAAATGAGAGTCACCTCCATGTCATGTCACAATTTTATCCAATATATGCCACATTACAAACTTATATAGGAATTAAGAATTCCTCAGACGATATTTTACCACCTCAGGTACAGCTCACACTGCCCTAGTTTTTGCTGATGCCAATCTTTTTCCTTTGCTGATGTGCATGGGGTCATTCAGTTCTGGAAAGATTAAATCTAGTGATAATATGAACTAGTCAAATGGTTGGTAGGGCTGTAAGTAGGTTTGTATGGCCTGTCTGCAGACATCTCAGGATCCAGTTAAAAAAATTAGGATAAATTTTAGTTTTAATGAATTGGTAACCAGGCATTGTTCATGATTATTAATTATTGATATTACAACTCCATATATAGATCCTAGAGAATAAGTGAGTTTCATTGTGCAGTATAACTACACCTGTCATGAGACACTCCTTCTCCTAAGCCTTACAGTTCGAGTGGAAAGGGAGATAAAGGCTAAGAAAAAAAAGAAAGGAAAAAACCCCAACATTCTGAGATGAAAGTAGTCACACAAGACAATGCTCCAAGGTCAATGGCAGAAGGGAGAGAAGCAACTTTTTTAAGTCTGAGCCACGTGATGTTCATACTGAGCCCAAATGTCTTTGCCACACTTGAACACAAGTGGGAACAGAGAACCCTTCCTGCCTCAGCCATTAGTTGTATTCTGACCCTGCAAACTCTAATGCTTCCAAAAGTCCCCACAGCTTCTTCTATTTGATCCCACTTCCTCTACTAACTCCAAGTCATTATGCTGCTGATGGATTTTCCCAGTAAGAAAGTATTATCCTTCCTATAAAACAAGACAGGCAAAATAAACACATTACAACATAAGTGGGAAATAATGCAAGTGCTTCAGCTGCTCCAATTTCTACCTCTGTCTCCCTACTCTTTCTTGGTAGGAATGGCGAGAAATTGGCACAGAGGCCAACAGGTGTATCTGTGTTTGTCACACTCCTCTTCTTTGCTTGAGTATCCATCTAGTCTGATCTAAACCAAGCCCAGAACACACCATTTTTTCCTATTGAGGAAACCACTGTGAAATCATACATTGAATCTGTTACCTGCTAGAGTCAGAGTTTTGCCACTGACTTTCATAGAAACTGGATCTAGTGTGGAGAAGGATGATTTAGCACATAACAGTGCTTTTAGAATAGCTTTTAACCAGATACTTTGCAATTTAATAAAGTATCTGTGCAATATTTCTAAGTTGATGAGGGCAAACCCTGTTAGGATTGAATTTTTAATTAAAATTGTTACAGCCTCTTTCCCCTTTTGGTGTCAAATAGATCATTTACATATTTAAAATAATTTCCCTTAATATCTAAATAAATGTTCCACTTAATGAAAGCATTTAAGCACCTTTATAATGAAAAAGTGAAATATAATATATAGGACTGAGACTAATTTTCTTGAATTTTAGCACACATGTGGAACATGTTATGAACTAAGAAAAATATTTTTAACCTGACGGGCTGTAAATTACAACCCTTGGTGTATATTCAATTTTTAATTAATTTTCTTAGTCATTCTCCATAATCCTAATAGCTGCCTGAAAAAAAGTGTGATGCCTTGGGATGTGTGGAGAGGAGGGGTGAGGGGGGATTGTAGACAATGATAATAAATAAATAAGAAATTATTTGAAGGGTATACTCAACAGAACGCCTGTTCAGGATGTACTTTTACATAGAGCAAATGCTTTTATTTTCTCTCCATGAAAATAAAGTGTTTTTCTTTTCTTAATATCTTAAAATAGAACAGTAAAGAAAATGCACTCTTCCATTGCATTTCTTGTTAAAAAAGGTTATGTTTAAGAAATATCATTGCAGTTATTACAGAAAGAATATATTATCTACCTAAACAGGCACATGAAACTGTAAGAGTGGCTTAGGCGTTTTAAATTACTTACCTACCAAACCACAATTAGGGATAATGTTGTGTCTTTCTTTTTCTGCTCAGAAACCCTACCTCTACCAGAACCTACTAAAGTTCTAAAGAGGCATACTATAATAGCTGCCTGATTTCTGAAGAAATACTGTTGTTTTTCTTGTGGGTGTTTTCCTCCCCACTGGCTGATTTCATGTCTTCATTGGACTCAATGCTTTTAGTAGCTGTTTCTGTCTAATTACATTTTGCAAATGCTGTCTTTTCAGAATTTTATTGTAAACTGATGTTATTATTTATGACAAAAATAGCTTTTGGAAGAATACAGAGGATTTCTTTTTTTCCACGAAAGGATATATAACATACAAACATTTCTAAGAAACAGCACGGTAGGTTAGTTCCCTGTATAGTATAACTTAATGTGATATGTGCTTTCAAATGATGTTATTTTAGTGATCCAGAGCTTGCTAGCTGGAGTTCACAACCTGTACATTTCACCTAGATTTTCAGGTTCATTTCACACAAATATCATGATTCCGGATGAATTAGAGTGCAAACAAGTTCTACTTCATCTTGATTAGTACAATATCATCTGGGGACCAATTAAATTGACGTCTATGTGATAAGACTAAGGCCAGAGTTTCCCTTTTCTTTGACTGTAAGATAAATATGTGAATGGTCAAGAATATCATTGCCATAAAAATGTGCCCTTTGGGCATACATGGGAACTGTACGCATAATAAATGCAGTTATCAAGAACATCCAAGTACCTTAAAGGAGCTGGAAATTTTGTTGAATTTTAATGTCTTCATGTTGTAAGATGTGAAAAGTGTGGTGTTTTTTTGTCTAAACATCTTAAGCAAAGGGAACTATTCAATTACTCACCCTGGGGTCAGGAACAAAGCAGTTTACTCAGTCCACCTCCAAGTGCTCAGAAAATGCCACAACTGCCTAAGCAAAGTTGTTGTGTCTTTACCTTAAAAGATGATACCAGCTCTGGGCCAGCCAGCACAAAAGTAGCCTTTGCTGCAAGTAATCTGCAGGATGGTTTGAGTTTCTCAACACCTAATTGGGCAAAATTGACTAGTGATGATTTTTAGAGAATAATGCACACTGTAGATTATATTTTACACTCTGAGGATGTTTAAGAAAGGTTAGAGAAATGATCCTGGGTGTTAAAAATTTCTTTATTGAGTACCCAGGACTACAGAACAAATGTTGAAAGAAAGAATCAGTAAATGACAAGCGGAACAAAAACCAAACACGGTTTTAACACATGTAGGTTGTGACATTTATCTGATATCTTTCTTTGAAAAAAATCAAGGACATTTCTTTGATAAGGATTTGTGAGATTAGGAAAATCTATTTAACTTAAGAAGGGAACAAACTAAATGAGAGACAACGATAGCTCGCATTAAAAAGTGGTATATTGGTTTCAAAGACAGTTACAAACAAACTTTCTGAAGGGTTGGTCTTAGGTTCTGACTTAACCATTCTCATTGAGGACCCTGGTATTAAATTCAGCCTGATCATTCTGTTGATTAGGTAACGGAGAGCTACTGTCAGTGCAGGAAAAGATCGGGATCTTATTCTGAAAAAGACAAAAAAGAAGACCTTGAGGACTGAAACAGGGAAATGGCATGAGATTTCATAGTGAAGTGCAAGGTCATGCATTTGAGGATTAATAACAAAAATTTCCTCCTTCACATGGAAAGTCATTAGTTGGAAATGTCAGAGGAAGAGCAAGATCTAGGTGTATTAGTCAATTATAAGATTACTATGAACCATCTCTGTGAAGTAGCCATGAAAATGTCAAAAGCAATCCTAGGATTTTTCAGGCAAGGTATTTCACAAAGAAATATGGAAGTATTAATGTCATTGGAGCAGGCACTCCTAATATATCACCTGGAATGCTGCATATAATACAGGTCCATCATGTTCAAAGAAGATGTATTGAATGTCGGGTATATTTCTGCTGAATGTTAAACCTGAGCTCACTGCTAGCAAGTCTACTTTCCGCTGCTGGTGATGTCCTCAGTCAGGGGCCACTGATATGAGCTGTGAGGTCAAATTAGTTATTCCCAGTATCCTTCTCCTCTTTTCCCTTTATGGAGATGATATAATTGCAGTGTAGTTAACGGCAGTCATTTTTTTGTAAAACACTGACTGCCTAAGCACAACTTGGAATGGGAGCAGGGAAGAGCCACACTGATAGCCACTCTTGCAAGAGTAGCCTAAAAGATCCTGGGTCAATTAACCTAGAAAATCAATTTGTTAATTCATTCATTCATTCATTCATTCTAATAAAATTAATATATTTAGGGCAGAAAATAGAATACATTTCAGTATCACCGGAGGCGGGACAGAAGCATGTATTAAATCTGAAAGTGGTCTTCCTTACAGAATTTGAGATTTCTGTTTTCAAATGCCTCTTTGCACATATGTTGCCCCCTCTCCCACGCTGTCGCACACACAGTATTAGTGAACAGAGAATGCTGCCTTGTAATTTTAAATTTTGACATTTATAAAGCTTTCAGTTGTACATTTGACTCAATGAAATATGATAAGAGCTGCATTTTCCAACTCAAGTTAGCAATATCACACTGCATAACAGCTGACATCAAAATGTCACCATTGTTTTCTTTATTTAGTGTCCTCTTCCAGTCTTAAGTTTACTCAAACATCCACACAAGGTTGGTAAATGCGACTGTAAAATATGAAGCTTATTTTAGATTTTATCTTTGTACATATTATTTCAAAAGAATTACAGCTTCCCCATGGAAGAAATTTACAGTATGAAAGTAAAACATTGCATTAACTTAAAATGTTTGACTTCTGGAAAAATATTCACCAACCAAAACATTCGCCACAGCTGGAGAGGTCAATGATGTCTGCAATGTTCATCTAGAAGGCTAATCTGCACCGCAACATAGACATGGCCCAAATGAAATAGCTGGGACTTGTGTTAATGTATTTCAGGAAGAATCTAAGTGAAATTATATAGTATTTACTAATTTGCAGTACCTTAAATGAAAGTTACAGTCTTCAAGTGATATAATAGACTTTCACATAAGTTTAGGGAAGAATAGGGTGAAAAAGAAACAAGATCCTCTGAAACACGAGGGTTCTGCAGACAGTCCTACCCTACCATCCCATTACACTTGGTGGTATTCTTGCAGTTCCTCAAGTTGGACGTATGTGTAGGGCATAAGTATGCACACAAGCAGAGGTTGCCTCACAACCACACTTTGAAATCTGTCTGGGTCAGCTGTCACTGACATTGCTTTTATTAGGTCTAAGGAAAGAAATAAAAGTGTTTATGCGTGTAAGAACTGTTTTAATTGTGCAATTGTAATCTTCACTAGTGCAGATACTTAATTACCAAAAATCCCTTCCATTAATGACTCATCTCAGAGCATTTGGCAACAGTATTTTCCATATTCCTAGTGACTGTTTAATAAAATCTCTGATTTTCTTCAGTAAACCATCCTGTGAACCTTCAAACCTCTTCCACTATTACTACTCCTTCATTTTCCAGCTGCTGACCTTAGCTTTACTGTTGATATTAAAGAGACAAAGGTAATAAGCTAATAAAAAAGTGAAGTTGTTATTTTCTGTTCAAATTCAAGAAATATTGAGAGCTTTAAGAAAGAGTTTCCACTGTGTAATTAAGTCTAGAATTTGCTATGAAAATATTAGATGAAAGGGGATATGAATGCTTTCAATAGTTTAGCTTGTTCCGTTGCAAGAGAACAGAAGATTATGCAGAATCTTCACAAATGTACTCCATGCAGGTTTTTTGTACATGATCTCTGCTTCAATTTAATTAAAGAATTTATCAGTAAGAAAATCTCAACTATTTGTGTTTTCAGCATTTTGTTTAAATTTATGTAGTATCTTGGCATCATGAAATGATAGGCCCTGCCTGAGGTTAAATTATTGCATTTTATGATAGAGATGGCTCTGTTTTAAAATACCTAGTGGGATTTTGGCTGAACAAAATGTGCATGAAGAAATAGCATCCTGATTCTGTTACCTAATCATACTGAATGCAAAATCTATTTCTGTAGATTCTTATTCTGGTCCATTGTGATTCAGACAGCAAACTAATGAAGACTGATAAAAATAGTGCTTTTATTTTTTTCTCCAAAAGATCCAATCAGACCAACATGTTTTAATGTATCAAAGGCTTGAAAAGGAAAGAATTAAGAGAATGCCATCAAAATGCATTCCTGTATTAAAGACTAAGATTCTAGCAAGGCAAAACAAGGCTTAAATAAATAAAACTAAACTGAACTACCAAATAGCTAATTATATAAAAGCTTCTATTTCACAGTTTGTTTTAGTTACACTTTCACTGTCTTTGTGAAAATTACTGTTGTAATATCAAATGTATAAAACAAGGAAGGTTTCATTTTGAAGTGTACTCTCAACAGTTAATTTCTCATGAGTTCAGATAAGCTTCATGTAGCCACTTTGGAATATTTCTATTAAATGTCATGTATAATTACATAAAACTTGTAGAAATTTATAATCATCATACTTTTGGATGCTTTCAAGATTTTGAAGAATCTCTCAAGCAGTACTAGTCTGGTACTCAGCTTTGCTGTTAAGCAGCCAGCTGCCTTGAAATTCAATTTACAAAATGTTTTTCATTCATTTTCCAAGTAATCAGTTTAAACTTGAACAAAAATATTGAACTGACTGTGAAGAAATGTAGCTGCTACATTCCATAATAATATATGGTAATTTAGCATGGCCTTTTTATTTGAGGTTGTTCCTCAATAGCATACTGCAAAATTTTCATTTGAGAACAGATTCTTTGGTTTTACTTTCCTTTTGTAAAACTAAAAAAAAAACCCATTGTATCTGATTATCAAGAAAAAAAAATATTTTCAGAAAAAAAAATTACCAGCACTGTGAGCAATGTCATCATAATGTTATCTCTCAATGGCTGTTTTACAAAGCAGTTATCTCAAATTACTCGTCTGTCCAAACTGATCAGCAGCAAGTTTCTTTGATCTCAGCTGATATGTAATTCATAAACTGTGTGTATGAATCCCATTTACATGGCCGAATAAAGGTTGATCAGGCTGCATTTCAAAAGAAGCGTAAGGCTCAGTACAGCTGTACAAAAGTACAGTACAGTACAGGCAAAAAGTACTGTTTTGCCTCAAAATAACTCACCAGGTTCCAATAAATTAGTAACATACTAAGGAGTTAGTATGAGAATCGGTATAATGAAATTAACAATAACAAAGATGTCTTAACAGTTAGGTGAAGCTTTTGTTTTAACCTGGGTAAAAACTTGCCTTGTATTCAAAAGAAGTGATTATATGTATGACTAAAGCAATGACCCCTTTAATGACAGACCGATGACATTTGTGACGGTTATGTAAAAAGTAAATCACTAATACTGAAGATATACTAAAAGCCACAGAGAGAATGCCTTTTGGATAGTATAGAGGATGAACAGTGTCTTAATTTTTAAGTAAAACAAGAGTCTTTTTCTTTATTTCTGTGTATGTCTCCGTAGTATTTTTCATATTTAAATTTTTTTATTTTATAAATAAACTATACATTTACAGTCACTTTTTACATTGAGCTACACTTTCTTGCCATAACCTACAAGGTGATTCAATACTGTTCTGAGGGAACATATACCAGGCAATGCACATGGGAATGCTTTGTTTTCAGCCTTCTTCATTTTATCACTTAGTGGTCTGGTATATACTTTGTAGGTGTCTTGTCTTTATGAACCATTAGGAAGCATAAGAATGTGTACTATTCCCAATATGCAGGTTTTCATGCTACCTCACATACTGTGAAAAGCTGTTTTATAAGTCAGATCTGGAAGGGAAAACAGTGTAACAGGCACTACCTCCAATTTTCAAGCAGTGGCAGTGGTAAACAACTTTGCTTTATATGGATAAATCTTTTAACTCAAGTTTGTCACAGTTTAGCTCTACTTACAAAAACCATTGGATTTCATTAATTGGCTACACAGCAAATCATATTTCTCACCTTTTTTTTTTTCTTTTTTTTTTTTATAATTGAAGCAGGCTTGATAGCCACACAACAAAAGTCCTCAGGGTCAAGACTAGACCCAGTTTGGGAGGTTACTGGGGAAAAAGAAGGTTTCTGCGTCTATAGTACAGAGCTCTATCCTAAACACAGGCCAGGACTTTCTTCTCTATTCACTCCTCAAAGCCACTGTGTGATGCAGGTACACTGCAGCCTCTTGAGTGTCTGAAGAGATGGCATGTAACCAAAGCTGAAACTGAGCTCAGAAACAGATCAGACACCTCAGTCCTTTGTTTGAATAATCTGATTGAGCTTTCTGCTGCTACCACCTACGGTCATCCTGAGTATGTGTCAAAAAGTTTTGTCATGTTTTCATTTATCCTGGCCTACATGTGCAGTACTCTTTAGACAATTCTTCCATGTTTGTTTGCCTTGGTCATTGCCCTGTGAAGGTGCTGAGCAGTGATGCATGCAGCAGGAGTGCTCCTTCTGTGCTAAGCACATCAGGTTGGATTCCAGGGGGCTGTCAACTTCCAAATCCTTAAAATATCAGATCAAAACCAGTTCTGACTTTTGTTTTAGCAGAATGCCTTCCTTGACTACAGGAATACCATCAGGTACAGAATGGGTCTTCTGTTCGATTATAATACAAATAACACAAAACAGTGCAAATGAAAACAACAGTGTAAATGTGGAGGTAGGGTGGTCTGAGCTAGGTTAGAAAACCTCACAGATTTCTCTATTCTTTTGCAGTCTCAAGGACTCATTGCTTTTCTCCTTTTGCACTCTCAGATATAAGGTGCAGCTACTCCATGAATTTGTCTTAAAATTGTGGCAATCTGTTTTCCAATTCTGATTGTGGAAAGTGCTGCAATATGTGAGCAGTTGTTACACAAGGAAAAAGAGCTTTCCAGCTAGCAATATGCTTTTCAGGAGAAACGTTAGCTTTAGAAAATGGTTTAGTCTGACTAACAAAAGATTTGTGTTGAACGGAGTCTTAAATTTCCTGTTAGCTCTAGCAGAGAAAGACTGAACGCCTCCCCACGTGTTTTTGTTTTTTGCCCTAGCACACACTGGGCAATTAATTCTCATAGTTTATCATCTTAGTGATAGAGGTATAATATATCAGCAAGCAAATGCAGTATCTTCCAAAGCCTGATGTTATCAGATGATAGGCATCTTGCAATCACTGTATGTCACTTTCTTGTATGATATTATTATACATATCTATGAACATACTCCCTGATGTCAGCTACAATGTACAGGGAACTGCAGTTCCCTTTGAACATCTGCTGACAACTGAAATATTGAAGGAAAGCACAAAGCACTTACTGTTGCAGATTTGAGCTAGTCAGACAAATCAAATGCAAATTGAATATATCTTACAATTATCCCTCCTTTCAATATTGAAATGTGGGGGGCATTAATTTAGATTTATGTTTTTTCTTTTTTTTTTTCCTAACAAAATATTATTCTTCCTGAAGTGGTCTTACAAGTCACTTAAGTATCATTCAAATAGAGATGGGAAAAAATTTTGACAATTTAATTTTTGATAAATACCCTCTCTCTGAACATTTGAACTTATGGACAAAGTGAGGTTTCTTTGTTTCATTTTGCATGAGAGTCAGCTCAGTGGCAGCACATAACAAGTAAAGCTTTCTACAAATCCTGAGTGCTAAAACTGATTCCTGATCCATTCAGAAGAATCCAGAAAAAAAATGGCCTTTCAATATGATAAGACAGTCCTCTGTCATGATTTGACTTTGGACATTTTGCTTATCAAAAGTGTCATTCATACCTGGTGTGTTATTTCAACACAATTTAAGATGTAGAGAGGTCTGAAAGGAATGGTGGGCAGAAGGTACAGACAAAAGGCTAAAAACTGAGACTCTTCAGTTTGAACACCTAGGAATGAAGGTACTTAGATAACCTAGATAACAAGTTACAAACCATAAACATATAAATTCTTCTGCTTTATTGACAATACAGTGTTCCTGGAAGACTCTATTTTGACAAAATGGGTTAATTTTAAATAAAAACCAGCAGCGAAAAAAAAATGACATCTCTCATTTTATATAGCTCTTACAATATTTCATTTTTATAAGACTGAAATATTTAATTGTTCTCTATACATTTGATGGTTTGCATCTGATTATAATTTCAATTAAATATATTTTTGCATATTGGAAAAGTCATGAAGAAATAAAAGGATTTTATTGGAACAAAATGCTCTGACACAGGTACAAAATACCAAAAGCAGTATTATTTTGCTATTAGTGGTTTCAAGTCATGCATGCAGACTTTCTTCTAATTGATGCAGCTTAGAAGAATGAATACTGCTATTTGCAAATTTAGCAAGTAAAAGTAGTAATTACCTTGAATCCTTCTTAGAGGTATCAGCTTCAACACAGAAATAGAACCCAAATTTCTACAAAATGGTGTATGAGAGGGTATAATTCAGCTTTATATGAAACAGCACAGGATTAAAATTTGTTTCCAGAATTTGAGAACTATCACTGTTAGACACACTACCAAACTATTTAGTTTCCAAAATTTCAGCACAGAAACAAAAAGAACCTCTGAAAGGTTTGACATTAGAGGTTCCTAGAGCTCACTCTTTCAGGATACTTTCTTCTTCTTTTTCATCTGCTTCATCATGACTGAAGGTCTTTGTGCATAAAAAATACATTTACAATGTTTCTGCGTTGGAACATGAAAGAAATAATAATAACAATAATAAGAAAAAAACCCCAGCAACAAAACCAGTATTAAAATTGAAGATTATCCTACGGTTTCAGCATTGCTAGGTTTAGGTAATCATGGGGACAGTATTCAAATATGAGTATACTTAAATATGACCACTGACCTGAAACGTCCATGAACTCTAGTGTGGCCATTTTTCTTGACCCTTTTGTGCTATTTAATCTGCCTGAGCTTCTCTACAAAGATTTCCCCTGACAGAGTGGCAACAAAGGAAACAATGGCCTTTCCCTAAATAAAAACAGATGTAGTTTCGGGCAGTCTGCCTTTACAAGCGCAACAACATTTTTTTCAAAGGCACCTGCTGTTATGCATCAACCTTAGCCTGCAAAGGACAGCAACAATGACAGCATCCTTTTTTTTCCACTAGGTGAAACTGGAGTCATGAATTGTATATTGATGGCTTTAATTTATGGCATGCAAACAAGCCTGGGTTTTCTTAACCTTCAAAATCGTGAATCGCAAATATAACCTTAGAGGGTAATGGGAAACGAACTCACAAAGCACTTCTTTTAGCAACATTCACTGCTTTTCCAGGGTATATAACTGAGCTTGAGTTGTATGTTAGACTCCAACACATAGAAAGCATAGATTAACAGCTGTTACTATTTCTTCTGCTTTCATAATTGTTCAGAACCCTTGAGTTTGCTTTTATATAAGGATTAACCTACTGTGAAAGTTAGAGGAGAAAAATGCCACCACAACACCTGCAGTTTAACAATGCCAATTCCCATGACAGCATGTTTGAAAAGACACTCCTGGTGAGAACACAAAGATTCATCATCACTCTGCTGGCAGAGTTAGAATTGTTACTGGAGCTGTCAGAGATCTTTTCAAGATTTTCTTTCTTTAAAAAGCATGTCATAAGGGAGTCCTCCCACCATTTTATTATTTCTTTTTCCTTTTTTCTTTTCTTTTTACAAAAAGCCTTTTTTTTGTAATAAAATTTTCTAAATAAATCTATTTCCAAATGAAAAGTGAGTAGTGTTTTCAAATTTTGATTGGGACCATGGTTCTCATCAACTTTACCCTGTGTTAGAAATGACCAGAAACTGGTATCCCAGACAGATGTATGAGTACCTTCATAACCATGGTCTGCCTAACAGGGTTACCAAGGTGCAGAAGCTTAACAAAAGCTGAAAAAAAAAGTGGGGTAACTAAGACCGAAAGAGTAAAGTAATCCAAACCCAAAGGTCTGAAATTTAAACATCTGAATTTCCATTTCCCCAGTATCAGCCTTCAATGCTTGCATGTTTAGCATCAGCTGAAGGACACTGAGGAGCAGCAGTTGTTTAGAGGATGACAGTTTGACATCTGAGACTGCAGCAAGCTGCAGATGTTAGGAGACTGTAGTTTGGATGCCTGATTTTCTAGATAGATTTTTTTCTCTTATTCCTTTGTTGACTGAGTACTATATGTAAAAGCCTGTTTTTCAATAGCCTCCTAATTTCTCATGGAAGGTATTTCTTAGGTTCCTATTTCAATTGAAACATGATTGGTTCAATTTTTTTTTGCATCATTAATACCCGCATCACTTACAGAGGAAGAATATGCATAAGTCTCTTAAGAGTTTGTTTTTGTCGTTTGTTTTTGGGAAAGACAGGAAAGCCGTATTCTAAAGCAGGAATATCTTTCAGTAGAGGTCTTGGAAGGTGCTTTACTTGGAAGGTGAAACTTCAGTGGAAAAAAAAAAAAAGAACTAAAAAAAAATAGAATACCAGGAGTCATGGATGACTACTCAAAATGTTAAGTGATTCGTTGGAGCCGAACAAGCTACTGGTTTGATTACTATGTTAAGAAGTTCCTACAAGGGTCACAATACTTTCCCACAGTTTAGGTGTTAGAGGGTCAGAGTAGAGAAGGGAGAGCAAAGAAGCCATTATCACTCTTTTTCTAATAGTGGTGCTACGCATCATGGCTGAGGTAATCATTACCAAGACCGTTGGGATTTCTAGACTGGAACAAAACAGTGGTCTACCTAATCTAATCTACTATTTCTTCTAGTATGTAACACCATAAAACATAACTTCCACATAATGCTTTTAAGTGTGATGCTCCACGGACAGTAATTTCCTCTTTATCACAGCTTTGTTATCTGAAGAAGTAAACTTTGCTGTTATGAATTGCAAAGTGCTAATCAGCCTCTATTTTCTTAATTTAGATGTGTTTTGTGTTCATCTGCACCTCTTATAGTATGCAAAGAGAAGCTGACAGATCCACTGCTCACTCATTTGTATTTTTTAGATTGTGGTTTTTAGATTAGTTTACAATCTTTCATTACATTTAATTGAAGTCTTATACACTTCAAAGTTAGTTCTTTAGCACTTTTGAGCCGCCTAGTTCCTTAACATTAGGTATGATAGTAATAGCAAAATAATACATAACTTAAAGCACATGCATGTGGAGAAATGTCCATTTTAGAAAGGTTGACTTACTCTTTCAAAAGAAATAATGTTTTTGAAAATTCTTTCCTATTACATCAGAAGACAAAAAACCAGACTACCTGCACACTTTTTTCCCCTCTGTTACTAGCAAATAATGTTCCCAAAAATCAGTAGATTGTTTTCATGTTTTCTTTTACTTTTTGGTTAGTGTGTCTGTTTTCTAGAGGAAAGTACACAGGAAAAAAAAAGCACAGGTTTTGGTTGTTTGACTAAAAATTTGATGCCTTAGGGTTTTCACGTATTTGTAGATTTTTATATATCTATGTAGTTTCTTGCACTTAGAGTAGCTAGCAACCTCCAACCCTGTGTTAGCTGTCTTAAGAGTCAGATATTAGCTGGAACACCATGCCTGGGAAACATGTACCAGAGCTAAGACAATTAGATACCATGTTAGTCAGAACAAGAAAGCAAAGCCCAGCAACCTTGGAGAAGCTCCAGTAAGGGAAAGTGGCATGAAGATTATGATAAAGGATGAAGTAAAGGGTTTTAAGACCTCCAACTCAATTCTGGGAGAGGCGTGCCATGGGGCAGAACCAAGGGAAGTTCTGGGCATGGCCATTTCTTAGCTTGGATGCAACCTTTAGATATGATAACTGAGTAGTGTTATAAAATTAGTATNGGGGGTTTGGCTGGGTATGTGTACAGCCGGGAATGAAATGAAAGGGATGCCTTTTGGATTAATTTACTCTGCATATTTGAAGCGGTGGTGCTTGGAAAAGGAGCTCACATGGTATTCCTGAGGCCGTGAGTTCAACCTAGCACTGGTCTTTTCTATCTGTAACTTGTCAGCATGTGTTGTACTCTTTTATACTCCTTTCATACTTTATATCCTCCTTTATGCTCCTTTATATTCTGTATCCCTAAAACCCAATAAGTAAAAGAACTCTTCTCTGCTTTACTCACATAAAGTTGTCTTGTAAAGTTTTTTTCCCCTTCCTTATGGCAACACCTTAAAGAAAACTGTTTTGCAGGGTGATGTTTCAGCATGATTATAGATAAGCACAGAAATACATATGCTGAACTTCAGGGCAGTTTTTTCTTTCTAGAGCTAGTGCCGAAATATGTAAAAATTTGTAAGAAGAAGGATCTCAATGTTTCATTGACTGGATAATTCTAAAAGCACTAGAACTTAGAGGAATTCTTTTTGTTTTATTTGATGAAAAAGAATAAGTATATATAAGACAGCAGGTATTCAGAGGAGTTCAAATTATATCATTCAACTTCATGTAGCTATAGATGAACAATTTCACTATAAAACATCAGCAATAGAGCTGTTTGATTTAATCTTGGAAATTCAAATTGTGTGCCTGAATATAAAATACGGCAAATAAGAGTTATTGTTTACCTTGTATGTCATCTTCATAGCTTTGAGCATAACATAAAGCAGCTTTTGCTTAGACATGTCTGTATTTTCAAAAGCAGAAAGTATGATTTTTGCCTAAATTTCATTATCCTCTGAAAAAAAGAAATTATAATTTTATTCCTTTTATTTATGAATGAATATTTTGATAGGAAGATCATTCTTGCATTGTTTGTTATTTCAGGTTTTTTTCCTAAATCAACATAAAGACTTTCTAGTAATAAAAGGAAAAATGCTGTATAAACCATATTCACTATTTAGGATGGTCTGGTATTAGAAAGGCTGAAATACAAATCTTCAGAGTACTCAAGAGATGACTTTCAGTAATGCACCATTTTACTATATCAAAGAACAATTAACTTGTTCATTAAAAATTTAGAATCATGTCTAATTGTATTGGTGAACATATCTAAGAGTTATTAATGGAATTTCTGACTTGAGAAAAAGCCTATTCAAATGTGAGCTGAATTATTTTCTTACATATATCTATCTGAAGTCATTGAAATGTAAACAGTTGCTTTCATAAGCAGAAATATTATCTTTGCTAGTGAAAATTATTCTTGAAAAGACTGACGTGTCAATGACTAACATATTTAGGTTTAAATATCTCTAAAAATTTGAGAAGTTCAATTAAGAAAAAAATGCCTGTGCAATTTATTGTCTAGACCTGAATATTCATTCACTAAATCAGTTCAAGTTGGAATCTAACTCCAGTTCATTTGAGCAAGTCAAAAACTTAAATTTTCCTTGTTAATGTAGCCTCACAGCTCAACATTAACAAAAGATTTTACTTGCCACCAGAAACATCAAATAGTTGGGGTAAAAAAAAAAAAAAAGCAAGCTGTTACATAATGGAGATTTGTTAGATATTCTATTATGTCCTTATTTCTTTAAGTTACTTCAGCCAGAACTTCTGCTTGTTGCTTTGCCTTGGCTGTACCACCTCAGCTTCTGGAGATCTATAAAATTAATATGCCTACTACTTTGTTTAGAATAACTCAGGTTTGTTGGTCCATTGATCCAGCCTGCTGCCTATCCAATAGGGGGTAGCATTCCCACAGCAGTGGTGTCAGGAGCTCTTTAACCTGCTTTGTCTCTGAGACATTTATGTTTTTCATGCCTGAAGGATGCATATACTGTTCAGTCTGTCACCATTTTACTTTAATGTACTTTATAGTATCTATCAGGAGATATATAATTTAGGATTAAATGGTCAAAAGGGACATTTCGCTGTAAGTTATGGACTACAATTCGGCTTTACCTGTGGTTGCGGTTTGATTGCAGCTGAATTAGCAAGGATACAAAGTGCAGCAAAATTTTCTGTCATGTCACAGAGCAAAGCCCTGTAAGTTCTGACTTGCTCCTCTTTCATGTGGTAGCTCTGCATGCCTCTACTTTTGGTTTCACCTAGGGACTATAAACATTTGGTCATTTGTACAGAGCATCAGAGAGACACTGATCACAGTGCAGCATGATTTTTATCCAACACAAAACAAAGAATCCTTCCAGGAAGTATAGATATGGAAAAGAATAAAAAAACAAAAAAAAGAATTCCCAAAACCCAAATGCGCCCCCCCTCCCCCAGCCAAAGGTGGGGGGAGGGTGGGGGTAGGAGGGGAAACACCAAAAAAAAAAAGAGAGGAGAAACAAACAAAACAAAATAACTGATATGTGTTTGGGAAGGACTTCAAAACATAATAAAATAATGACATTGGTGTCATGCTCTGGCAATCTAATTTGACTGAAATAGAATCCACAATCAGGATGATTAAATAGACTCGAAGCTTTTCTTGTACTATCTGGATCCCTTGTATAAAAGTATTTGGCTAAGCCTAGAGGACAAAATGGAAGTGGAAATATGATTAATGACAAAAATCATAAAGCCTACCATCTTTTCCAGCATTTGACATTGGCAATATGACTTTCAACCTAAATTTGTAATGCTTAAGAATCATCCAACAGTTTTCATTTACTTGATGAGTACTGAGAAAAAAATAGAAGACAGATGAATCCAGTCCTTGACGTTAAAATATGTCACCATTTGATACAGAAAATACTTGCAGCACTTTAAAGTGTTTTGGCAAAACTTTATAAGAGGCAAGACTCCCAGGCTGCATCTGAGCTGGCAGAAGTACATAATTTATAAAACGCAATAGAGCACTGTCAGTTGCCTGACAGGGTATCTTAGTAGCAGCTCAGGAATTCTACTGTATTTTATCTTTGGAGTTGCAACTTTTTCCTTTGCACAACAAACTGCTATGATGGAAATCATAACTTGTGTATTTTTTTCTTCACTTACTCAAGAATTGTTTTTCAACAATTAAAGGAGACCCTCAAGAACACTTGATCTAATACATCCTCTGTGACAAAACCACCTCTTCTTTCTGCTCTGTGAAGATTAGGCAGTGGACAAAAGAATAAGACATTACTGCTGAAAAATCTTTACTTACATGTACAGAGGCTCTTACATACTGTGTGTGAATAGAAGTATTTATGGTTTATTTCTTTAAGCATGCATTTGCTGAAACAATCCAGGATGAGAAAAATTAATTTTTTTTAATTGCTTATATTTATGCATGCATTAAACATCTGAAACAAGTTAACAAGTGATCAGAAGAGCATCACAGTTGAAAGGACTGAATTGACAGTCACAAGGAGCAGAATAAGATTAGGTCTGGCTGTATGCAGAACTCAGTCCGGGAGTCACAGGTGAAAAACAACCCATCAAGCCTCTCATCCAAAATTAAGCCTTCATTTTAGCCAGTTCTCCTTCACTCAGGAAACCAAGAGGAGAATCAGGAAAATACAGAGAAATATGGGGTTGTGCACAAGTTTTTATATATATATATATATATATAAACAAATAACATGTTAAAAAACAGATTTAAAGGCAATTTGGAATTCTTCCTTGTAATAGTAAAAATGGGAAAATAAAAAGTCCTTAAGAAGTGTCTTTTTAATTATGATCTTCAGTTATTTTTTAAGGCCCACAGAGTGCAACAGCTCTTTTTAGTTTAACCAGGTACAAGGCAATGCTTTTATGAAAGAAAAAAGGCTTAAACCCATAAAAAGAACTACAGTGAAATGCAAGGAGACATGACCAGATAAATATACCTCCCTGGAAAGAACACTATTGATTTTTATAGTGTTTGTTCTGCAGGGATTCTTTATCCAGTCCTGGCAGCTATTCAAAATCTGCATTTAAACAAAATTTTTTAAAGTGATGATCCTGATCCATTTTCTCAATGTCAAGAAATAAAAGTGCACTCTTAATGAAAAAGGCACTCTAAATATAAAATATTTAAAGGCTTCATGCTAGAATACTTGCTGGTTAAAAAAAATGGGGTGGGGGTGCAGAGGACATTTCATTTATTTTTTTAAACCAACACCAACAAGAAGTTCAGCCAAGAGGAGACTTAAAATCAGCACTCCATCACCATCCATCAGGCCCACATCTTTTATTGAGGATGATGCTTGAAAATTATTGATGACTCAAGGTGCAAAGACCACTTCAAGCTTCCAGTTTCCAGCTCATATGATGAGAATGTCACCACAAAGATGTCTGTTCATTGATTTCCTCTTGCTTCTTCCTCCTTCCCTAGAAGCTATTTACCTGTTAGTGGGTCTTGTTGTATGTCATGTACTAAACAAGTGATGATGCCAGGCAATTATAACATTGTTAAAAAAATTATTTCTCTTCTCATCAAATGTTTACATACTGCAAAGACTTTTCCGAGTTCTTCAGTGTTGAGTTTTATGCCAAAAAAGAAAAAGGGTAACAAAACAAAATCCTCCTGCCTCTCATGCCTTTCCTTTTTCTGCATATATTCTGCAAATGTGGGTCGGAAAGCTACAATAAGGAGATTTCCCTCTTGTTAGTTTATGACTCTGGCAAAAGTTTTGAAAGTCAGAATCACATCACATTTGTCCATATGCTTCAAACAGGTACAGTTACTGCCACAGACCACGCTATAGCTGGGATTCTGATAAAAGAGAGAAAGAAACCTTTTTGAAGAGCAGCACTCACTACCGTTTTACATTTGCAATCTCTTAATTCATACCAGTACTCCCTCCCTCCCTCCCTCCCTCCTTTTCTCCCTTCCTCCCTTCCTTCCTTCCTTCCTTTCTGCCTCCCCTGCCTTCCTTTCCATCCTTTCCTTTTTCCTTCCTTTTCTTTTTCCTTCTTTTCCTTCCTGAAGCAGCATGGGAGCTTCAGATACGTGAACAGAAGGGAAAAGGGGAAAACCCTGAGGTACAGCTTTGAATTGGCTCTTCAGATTAGTGAAAGAGCTGCAAGCTACATTAGGAAGCAGAGGGTGGGGGAATAAACAAACAAAAAAAGAGTTCTCTGTCAGTTTTTCTCAACTACTCACCCCCTTGCCCTACTAGCCTGAAAATCTCCACTCATTCTCTTACCACTGTATACCACTGCATTTAAATTGATTTTATACATACTGTTGAATGCCTCCAGTTGCCTCTTTAGGGATCTGCCAAAGAGAGAGGACTTTAAATCCTGTGTTTAAAGCAGAAAACATTTTACTGCTGCCACCACGCATTGTCATTGCAAAAGGATCTTATTATAATTTTCCTAATTTCCTGCCATCCCTTAACTACGAGTTTGTGTTTTACCTTGCTAATCTGAATTCTGGAGTGCTGTATAAACATCTCTGTGTATGTGTAAAAGGAAGTATGAACTATGCCAGGCTGAAAAAGCAAGAAAACAGTTATAAGTAATATTTTATCGAAATCGAAACCGCTCCCATGCAAATCAGTTCATATTATTAAGGAACTGGATGCATCTGTTAGGACTCTGTGTATGTAGAGATATATCTATGCTCTTTGAGCTGAATTCTACTGAAACTGGGAGATGGGGAAGTGACACAACATGGAGTAAAGAAGAAAAAGAATTCCCATAAGATGTGGACATAAGTGTCATGTTTCCAATTGCTATATCAAATCTTGCCTTGCAATGACACTTGCTCCTTGAAAAAACTCTCTCAGGAATTTAAAGACTGAAAAAGCTTCAGCCTGAAATGCACTGTGAGATTCAATCCAAGTAAATCCATCCTGTAAAAATATTATAAACAACATCAGCAACAACTATAAAAAGAAAACTAAAGATTGTACCTTCCTTAGAGGTATGTGTATTTAAAAATAGTTTGGGATACATTACATTATGACTTAATGTGATATCAGAATTCTCACTAGGGGCTGGGCTCTTGCTATATGAATAAAATGAAATGCATCTGGACATTTTTTTCCAAGATTAGCTTCTTTATCATGTCCAAATATAGGTCTATACTGCCTTAGTTAGAAAGTTAGAAAACAATATGAGTTGCAAATAGCAGTGGATACAGATGTTGTATACAGGAGAGACTTTGGTCTGTATTAACTAACTCTGTTCCTTCACTAGGGATTCAGAGTTTTTCCATACTTACTTAAAAAAGGGAAACATTAGCAGATATCCACGCACAAAATTTGACAATAGAGTTAAGATTCTTATTTCACAATAGCAAAATACTGTCAAAATATACACCTTTCCCTGGGAGACTGAGTTGTAAAGAAATGCTGAAGAAGAGAATTGTTCATGGCATATTTTACAGAACACATTCTTAAGCCTGACAGCAAGTTATGGTCAGTTTATTTTCTTTGAATGCCTTCCCGGAGTACAGCACAGTAGGAGATAGGACCTAAATTGTTCAGTGTCTCTTTGGCAGACAGTGCTGACAACATGATCTTCCTCAGTGGACAGTGATTTTTATGCTATGTAATCTAATAGCAACAGCAGGCACAGTAACAGTAGGTTTTCTCTCTGGCATAAGGCAATACAAGACAGTTTGTACCGGGCATGTCTGAACCAATCCATTAGGTCATTAAAAAGAATGACTGAAAACATATTAAAAAAAATCCAGACATCAAATAATGGAATGTCTTTAAACTCGTTAGTGACGATGGAAACAACAGGTAACATTGTAGACTTGTATTATTAGAGACATTCCTCAGAGCCACGGACATGAAATCATTGTAATTACCCTTGTAAATATAATAAGAAGATGGTTCACTGTTGCTAGCAGTTCAAATATTATAGTCTATATTGGTAATAGCGCTGCCTGAGAAGGAGCTTTGAGAACATATGTGCTAATCAGTAAGCTTAAATCAAACTTGGAATTAAAGATCTAAATTTTGTAAACAATTCAGTAATACCTTGAGTTATTCCCTGAGTTACTCCCTGAAAAAAGGTTATGAATATAAAAATCACTCATATCAAGAACATAAGCCTAATAGCATCAAAAATGTGCAGAATGTAGGATATAGAAGTAGAAGCGGTGCAGTATGAAAATTACAAGTTGAAGTGCTATCAAAGGTTGCTAAACCTGGCTTGGATTTTATTTAGCACCTATTTCTTGCCTTGTTAACAGGACCTTTGATGAACACACTTACTGAGCTATTTCACTGGTGCTCTGGACTACACATCCAGAGTAGATTTTACCAGACATACTCAGTGATACATCACTGGGTTTGCCTAATTAGTTGAATCACAGAGATGTTCTACCTCAAGGATTAAAGTACCTCTTTGTCTTTTTTAAAATACAAAGCCAAGAAGCATTCGTTTTATTTAAGTTAGTAAAGCCACAAAAGGCTTTTTTAGTCTCCCAGCTGGAAGTTTCTACTTGAGATGAAACATTAGAAGCAACTGAGTCTAGATAAGCTCCACATATTAAAGACAATTTGGTTCTACTCATGAGAGGGGGAAATAGAGGGCTCTGGAGTCACTGAAGTGGTCCTGTTTATGCTGCTTCTTTGAAGGTTAAGGTGTGTTAAGGGAATAGAACTTGTGACCTTGCTCTGTGTATTCGTTTGGCCAACAAATACCTTTTAAACAGATGAGAAATTCCAAAAGCATTTTTTAGTTAGCACTTGCTGTTGCTTAACTTGATTTGTCTGCCAATGTGACCATGGCATTCATAGAACTGTTTAGTACCTATTCAGCACTAGAGAACAAACAGAAATTAAGATCAAAAGTTCAGGTTTTGTCTCACATTTCAATGACAAAAAGTGTACACTGGGAAATCCCCAATTTCACAATAAACAGAACATAGATCTTAATAATGAGAGGGAATCATACAAAAATATGTGTCCTTATCAGAAGACTGAAAGCAAACACGTGAAAAAAAATAAATTCAGACTATTTAGAAATCAGGATTCATTTCAGTCTTTGAGTAATAATAGTCCAAATTCTACTGTGTAACTGTCCTTCAAATATGACAAATCTCCTTTTAACCTCATATTTACTTTTAGGTCAGCTAATCTGAAAGTACTGGAATGATACCATGGAGAAAAAAAAGGCTAAAACCACTACATTTGCACACCTAACTCTAAGTTAATTATTCTGTTACTGATAGTTCAACAGGAAAAAATAATGTTGTAGGGCATTGTGTGATTGTTAATGGATAGTCAAATATTACAAACATGATGTCTTTCTTCTGACAGCGTTAAATAGACAGGAAAACATCCAGGAAGTGCACTTTGATACTTGCATTAAAGGACTCACCAAGACAGTGCTTAATAGGAAACAAATCTTTATGCTTTTTAATCTGTTAGTCTTAAACAAGCATAATTGAAATCTTCTGTCTGGAATACAAACAGGCCATGTTTTACCTCAGTAAGCAGATATGATTACTGCTGCTCTGTCGAAGCCCTGTTGCTTAACTGTCTTGGGCTTTCAAATCAAATTATATATCCTCTCCCTCCACTGCACAGAAAGACGATAAAATAAACAAGGCAGTCACAAAACACAGTCTCATTTCTCCCCAGTGGTCTAGTAGAATCCAAAAGAGGATGAGGTTGAAAAAGAGAGTGGATAAATCCCCTCTGGACCCTCTGTATTAGATAAAGCAAGCTAACAGAGAGAGGGTGATCACTTTACAACAGAGATGAACTTCTCACGGGAAGTTTGATAAATTGACTTCATTCCAGGCAATTTGAGGTAATACAATCTTCATGTCTGAACAGTGTAATTACTAGATATGTTTCCAGCATTTGAAAACAGTCTGTATCAATCAGTTCAAAGAGTTTTAGCAATAATTTCTTCCAATATATATTAAAAAAAAAATAGAAAGAACAAGACAGGTAAAAATGATAAAATGCTAAACAGTAATTTAGGCATTTTTAAGTGTTAAAAAAAACATTGAGCTGGAGGAAACATATGCCACCTCAGTTTGAGAAAATGAAGACCTGATGCAAGTGAGATGGTCTCACAGGGGACACAGACACCTATCTGGTGCCAGGTAGGTGGCTGTGCTCTAGAATAATCTAACCTCATTTTCTCAGTGAACCTGCAGCAATTTTGATGCTGTCAGTATGACCCTAAGTTGTTTTTCCTATCAATCTCTGTATATCCCAGGCTTGACACGTAGCCATTTTGCCCAGTGACGTGTGGTAAAGCAATAGCGTTCCATTTTCAAGGGAGGTGTAGTAGTGCAAAAAGAGCAGAACAACACAGAAGCAGTAGCTGAAATAAATCCGTTTTGTACATACACCACAATCTGAGTGTGAGAAGGTAATTTCGGGCTTCTGTTCCAAAGAGAGAGATAAAGCTGTTCATTAGGTGGAACTGAAATAAATAGAAACAGCTTAGCTATTGGGCTCTTTTTCCTATTGCTCATACAGGAAATGCTTGACCCGCTGGCGTGCTAGATTAATTCCCAGCAGCATGTTTTCATATAACTTTTCTTTACTCATTTTCATATGGGGGGCATGAGTTTAATTTTTCAGGCTACATGTAAGGTTGAAGTGAGTCATTTTTCATTTATAACGACATTTATCAAAGTGGCAAGAACCAGGACTAAAACACATACTAATTGACTTTCTTTTATTTGTAATGTCAGATAACAGGCAAGCAACAAAAAATAAATGACTGTTTCATATAGGCCATACAAAATGTATTTGTAGGAAGATGAATCATTGTAATTGTTCTGAATATTACACTGGTTAGCCATGAGTAGGTTGTGAACAGCCTACTCATGTAAAAACTTTGTCTGGACTGCACTCCTCCTGTTTTAAATTCTTATCAAATGGAACAAGTCTAAAATTCTTGTTCCTTTCTGTCGCACGTTCACGATGCCCCACTCTGCGCAGCCTGCTGCTTTTTGTATTATATGAGGGAGTTATTATTATACGATGGAGTTCGGCTTGATCATATTTGTACTTTACCAAAAAACTACTTTACAAAATGAATCACTTTTGAAGATAAAGGTACATTATGTGAGATTCACTCTTTGCTACATTTGTAGGTATTTTTCACTAACATTACTCTTAAAGGAAAGTTATTTATCTCATAAAGAAATCAGAAATCTATGTCTTGACAAGTATGTCCTGTATCTCCATTAAAGACAAAGGTATAACTCAGTTCTGTGTTTCACATTAAATTCCAAGGTTTGCACACTAACAAGTAGGGATCATATTCTTCTGAACAGGATATTAGAAAACTGAGATCTAATGTTTAAGTTAGTAATTTTTTTTTTCAAACTTATATCTAGTAACTATGAAAATTTTAGGTCCCAACGATAAAGTGCATGGTACTACTGATTTCAGGACAGGTATCATTAATCTTACACAAAATAATTCATAAGCATCCACAACCAACCAGAACAAGTGGAAGGGATGCCCTTTGTAACTCTAAATTTTTGTAAAGAACTTTACTATTTTTGAAGGAATCAGACAATCATACACAGTCCTTCAGACTGTCATACACAGTCCTTTCTAAGGAAAAGCAATGAGGCTTTCTATTTTATGAAGGATAATCTGTTATCCTTTTATCCTAATCTTTTATCCAAACATATCTAAAAGAATCTTTATTTATTAAAGTGATTGTAGAAACATTTTTATCAATGAAAAAAATGAAGTAAAAATAAGACTTGTACTTTATTCCAGACGAAATTTATTTATGCTGGTTGCACAAAGACAGAAATGAAGAAGCCCAAAGATGTGAGCAAGGTTAAAAGAAGGTGACAGGGGCTGCAGCTACCGGCAGCAGAATTTTGGCTATGTGATGGGAGATGAAGCATTGCTTCATTTAAACATCTAAGAAGCATATTTAAAAAAAAAAAAAAAAGGGATACTAGGAGAAAAAGGCAAAAGTAGACAGAAGATTCCAGAGATTCCAGGAAGGAAAAAGTGCCAGTTGCTTCAAATATTCCCTGAGCTGCATATTTGCACAGGACTGCTCTCCATCTCCTCCTCCCTAGTCTGTACATACATCCAGGATTGTTCTATCCCAGGTGCAAAATCTGGCAGTTGTCTGTGATAAATTTCATACTTCATAAACTTAATTCACCTCATCATGATCTTTATTTTCCGAAAAGGGTGAATAAACTCCTGGTTATTCTATAACATAAGCTGCATATGATTAAACTCTGCATTCTCTAGAAATCCTAGAAATATGATCTATTGTATGAATATGTTATGTCCCAATATACTTGGATATTTCTTATGAAGGAGCTGCATTTCAAGAAAAATAAATTAAGGAAGAAAACCTTCATGTATAAGAAAAAAAGGGTAAAACCTCAATGCATAGAATCATATATTTTTATGTATTTTAAAAGTACATAATATACATTAATGTTTGTATATGTGCATTTAAAAATGTATGTGTGAACACGTATATAAACATATGCATATTTTATATATGCACATAAATATGTAAATACCCATTTATAAGGTTTGTATACATAAACATATGTACTTACATTTTGTTTGTGTACATGTGTCTTGATATACATGCATATGTACTTTACTGAAATACTTTTGCCAAAACAGGAAAAAAAAAAACATATCAAAAAAGTGACAGAAATAGAAATTTCAAGTAATGGTAAAAAAATTAATTAAACACATGAGATCATTCCAGCAGAGTGAAGGAACGAAAATATTGCAGAAGGAACAGAAATGGAAGGTGACAAAAAAGACAGTATACCATAATAAAAGATACTAAAAGTTCAACAATGATCAGTGGTTCCGTTTTTTGCAATTCCAGCATAAGGAGCTACAAAATAAAACTAAAGAGTCAGATTTACAAATAATGAAAGAAATCTCTTTGACATCACAAATAAACAGTAATAATTCTTGCCATATATTTTACACTTAGATTGAGTAATTGGTGAAATAAAAGAAGATGAGATATTTATATGACCACAATAACCACAGTTATGGTATATAAACAATGCATCAGGGCAAGAATCTTGTATGGGTTTATGTGAGGGTTAAATGCATACAGGTAATCTCAGGCACCAGGCTTTGGCCAAAGCTTTAAACAAAATTTATTTTAACAGTCAAGAACAGTGCAATACAGCTGGCTGAGAAAGCAAAAGCAGAAGCCTGTTTTGGTGATTTCGTAGCAACACCTTTCACATGTGCAGTAAAAACTCAAAGGTTTTGTTCTCCCTTTGTGCTTTATGGCCTACCTGGCTCCCCTGAGGGAGCCTCGAGGCATGTCTGTGAGAATTTTATTACTTGAAGCAAGAGAGCAGCAGCTAAAAAGAACATCACAGCACCCTGCATAAGAAACAAATTTCTTTGCATGTTAAAGCATTCCCTTGTCAGAAAAAGTTTCCTTGAGTGGACATTAAGCTTTTCCATCCTCGGTAGTTCTTCTGAAAGTTTTCTGCACCTAGAGTTTAGAAACCCATATGCTATAGGCAAAGTTTTCTCCAACTCTCAATCACATTTGGTGATTCTGATTTTCAAAAGTATATCAAAAGCTTTATTTATACTTCCCCTCCCC
>WBMV01000950.1:0-26211 GCA_013396655.1 Campylorhamphus procurvoides
GGCACTGGGAAGAAGCATGTTGCTCAGGGTAAAGAGCCTGGCAGGGCACAGTGTCCCAGCTGTGCCATGCTCAGGGTGCTGCTGCTGCTGCTGCTGGGTGACAGCTGGCTGGCGGCCCTCTCTGCTGTAGGGTTGCCCTCCAAGCACAGCCTGTTTCTTGCAGGCTGATCCCAAGCACGGGCCTTGGCGAGCACAGACACCTGCTGGGCCACAGCTGCTGGATGCAGTTCTGCAGGGACAGAGAGCCTCTGCTGCTGTCCACAGCTTGGAAAAGGGCAGGACATGGTTTGGGACAGGTTGGCCCCCTGACCACCAGGTCGCAGAGCCTGCCAGCTGGAGCCACACTTGCAGCTGCGGCTCCTTGCCTGTGCTGCTGCATCGCCCAGCACGGCACTGAAAGCAGGGCAGGGCAGGCTGTGGGAGTGCTGGCCTGGAGATCTGCACTGATGGGCTTTTGCTCTCTCTCCCTTTGCAGCAGGAGGGACCAGCGGCAAAAGCAGCAGTAGGAGGAGGAGGTGGCTGCCCTGGCCCTTTGCTCTGCAGCAGAGCCCGTCTGCCGCTGCCCAGGCGCCAGGGCAGGCAGGCTCTGGCTGCAGCAGGGCGCTCTTCGGGCAGCCCCTGGCAGCCCTCTGTGGGGAGGACGGCACNACAGAGCTCTACGAGGACTGGGTGGCAGCCATGCAGATGGCCAGCAGGGAGCAGAAGATCTCTGAGCTCAAAGGGCAAGTGTGGGCAGCAGCCTGCCTCTGGAGCAGGGCCTGGCAGAAGGCTGGCATTGCCTGAAGGTGGTCAGTGTCCTTCAAACACTGGTTCTGCTGGCAGCCCGCTGTTGGCTGGGTTGGGCTCAGATTGCAGGGGAATGGACACAGAGCCTTCCCTTGCGTGGGCTTGGGTGAAAGCAGAAGCTGGGAGGCAAGCACTGCTTCCTTCCTCAAGTGCAGAGCCTTGAGGGCTGGCTGAGAACACCTGCAAAGCTGCACAACAGAGCCCCGGGCTGCCCCCTGCCTCGTGCCAGCTTTGGGGGCGGCTGTGGGCAACACGTGCTCCATGGACATTGCCTTCCTCGTCCCTCAGGGTGGCCAAGAAGTTGCCGGCAGCAAATCTCCTCCTGCTCCAGCAGCTGCTCTCCCTGCTCCAGCACATCAGCCAGCACGTGTCCACCAGCAGAATGAGCTCCAGAACCCTGGCCATCTGCCTGGGACCAACCTTGCTGAGCCCACCCCAGGAGGACCTGCTCCCGCTGGAGGCCGTGCTGGCGGCGATCGAGCAGGTAATGCCGTGGGGAGCGGCCGGCTGCAGCCTCCCCAGCCCAGGCCAGCTGGGCTGCCCACAGGGCCCTGGCAGCCCCCGTCTCCAGCAGAGGAGAATGGGGAAGCTGCCTGCAAAAGAGCTGCCCCACAGCCACAGCCTTCTGTGCAGAGGCGAGGCTCAGGAGGGATGGGAAAGGCTGCCTGACACGCTTTTTGGCAGCCTGGGCTGAGAGCACGGCTTTGATGTGTGCAGGTGAAGGTGCTGGTGGAGTTCCTGATGGAAAACTGTGATGCCATCTTTGGGGAGGAGACGGCTGGCCTGGGGGAGTCACCAGCACCCACCGACCCATGCACAGGTATGAGCAGGCAGGGAGGCACTCGGCATCCCAGAAATCTCACCATCACGAGGACAAGTGCTGGAGGGATTAGGTGGAATTTACTTTATGTCTTTTGCTTTCTAGACCTGCATTTGGAGGAGCAGAGTGGCCCTGCAGGTGCAGCAGATGAGGATCAGCAGGCAAGGGCCTGTCTGGATGCATCCTCCTTTCTGTCACACCTGGGAGAAGAAGATGGGGCAGACCCAGTGGTGGAGACCCAAAGGGCAGAGGTATGTCAGCTCCACAAACACTGGGACAACGCGTCCCGCAGAGGCAGAAAGTTTCTGGTGCGGCTCAGTAGCTGCTGTGCCTCCTCCTGACAGCCCATCTCCTGAGCCCTTGGGATTCCTTCCATCCCTGCAATGACACCTCCCAACAAACACTGCACAGGATTTGTCTGAATGCCTTAGGCTCAGGCTTAACCAAAGTACAAAAGACGTACAAATTAAAGCTAGAAGGGAGTAGCTGTCAACCGGAGAGGCCATTTGCTGCCATGCAACTTCCTTCCAGCTTCCTCAAGTCTATTTTGAAGTACATGTACTGTGTGAGACAGGCATGATGCAACACAGCATCTTCTCTGGGGAGTTTAGGTGGCCATTTGGCAATCAGCCACTTCCTACTCCACCTTGTATCTTGTCGCCTCTTAACTTCCAAATTTCTGCTTTAGGCACCTCCAGCTTTGCCTCCAAACATCCCTCAGTGTGCGACAGAATCCCAGGCACCCACAGAACCACTGAGGAGCCTTTCAGAGTCCAAAAGGTAAAGTGAGCTCGCATTGCCTCAAACAAGTCCTGTAGATCATGGTTTTACCTGTCTAATCCAGTTTTGTGGGGAAAGGTTTGCAGACTGCTCCCAGGAAAAGAGAAGGAAAAGACTCAGAGAAGAGGCCTGGCCTGAAGAGACAGACTGCCAAGGAGAAAGGAAGAGGAGGAAGACAGCTGGAAGACATCTAAAGAAGAGCAGGAAGGTCCAGCAGATCCAGAGGCCCAGGTGTGTCCCAGGCTCTGCCGTCCATCTTTACCAACTCTCAACACAGCCCTAAGTCCCTCGCAAGGGCCAGCAAGGGATGGTGCTGAGCAGGGCTTGGCAAGAGCTCCATGGCAGCTCCTCAGGGCCTCTCCACTGAGCCCTGCTGTCATCACAGGGGCACTGGGCATCCATCCCCCGTGGGCACAAAGGCCCCAGAACCAGCCCATCCCCACTGCCAGCAAGAGCTCTCTCTCTTCTGGGCCACAAACAAGTCTTTGTCAGCTGTGTTCCCCAGACACAGGGGAACCAAGCCACGCCAAGTCCTGCCTTTGTGGGTTCATTTTCTGACTTTCTGACTCTGTTGTTGTAGGTGCTGCTTTCCTGTTGCCAGCTGAAGCCCTGGGACTCGTGGGCCTGCCTTCCCCACCCTACCCCCATTGTTGTTCTTGATCTTCTTAGTAAAGTTAGCTTTTGTTTCTTCTCACTGTGCCTGAAATATGATGTTGTGGACTGGGGAGATGCTGTTTGGGGATGGATCCTAGGCGAGGAGTTTGGGATCATGCCTTGCCCCAGAAGCCTTGCTAGCAGGCACCAAGGCTAAGCTCAAGTGCTGCAGAATTCACACCAAAGCACAGAATCCCCCAAAAAAGGCTGAGGTTGCGAGGGATCTGGGATGGTCCTGTGCTCCAGCTGCCCTGCTTGAGCACACTCACCTAGAACCAGTTGCCCAGGACAGTTCCTCCCCTGGTAACTCGAGGAGCTCAAAAAGACATTTCTTTCCAAACAGGACCTTCCTGTTCCTCCATCCTTCCTCTTTAGCCAGGATCTCAATCTCGGGGCTTTCTTGACTGCCACATCACTGTAGTAAGAGCTGTGGCAGACATACTCGAGACCACAGGACAGGCAGAATTGGAGGGCGGACATCATCAGGCTGCAGAAGGCCAAGGAAGAAGCAGGGCCTTTGAAATTCAGTCCTGGCCAGCAGGGAAGATACGTGCCCTGCAAGCACACACCGAGGCACCAGACCTTGCCTGGGGCTGAGAGCCAGGTCAGGGGACTGACAGGAGACTCCCAGTCCCTGGAGTGGTGGCTGCAGGATGGGCAGGGAGAAGGAGCATGATGGGATCCCTGCGGGGCCTTCTCCGATGAACCGATGGGCACCTTGCCTCGCCTTAGGCCTGGGACGGATGGTGTGGAGAGTTGTTGGTCCATGGCTGGAGAAGGGCTTCTCCCCCCTCTCTGCCAGGACCTTGCCCAGCTCTGCAGCCCTTGCCAAGGACAGCCCCACCAGGTGGGTGCTGTCCCCACGGCAGGACACTCCAGGCTGCAGCCACAACTCTTGGCACTGGGGGAAAGCTGGCACCCCAGAGAGCCTCCCAGGCTCCCAAATCCCAGCCCGGCCCAGTGGGCGACACAGTGCCCACAAGATGGGCTCCACAGCCCTTTGGCCAAGGGCTTGAGTTTCCTTTAGAGCATCAGCCACCACACCCACCCTGTTTCTTGTCAGAGTGGTAGAGACCTAGAGGAGACTTTTGCAGAGGTCTCTGCCTTTTTTTCCCTGATAAGGGCTGCTTTTCGATTCTTCATTACTTCTCCTTTAGTCACGGCATTGCTCAGTATCAGCAATTAAAGCAGATGCAGAACATCCAAAGCTCTTCTTCCTTCTGCACCTGATTTAATTCCGGCACCTTGGGATTGAAAGCTGCTACAGCAGGCATGCCAGAGGCATTCCCACAGCTTGGCTGGTGTGCACCAAGAGGACTCTGTCTTCAGTCCCCATGCTCATGGCTGGGGCAAAGAGCTCATGACACTGAGCAGGGCCCTAAAAGGAGAAGATGAGGGCAGGGATGCAGCCACAGCCTTTGCCTCCAGCCCAGGAGAGCAGCTGCCCCAATGCAGCCCCAGGGCACTGTCTGCGCTGCTGGGCTGGTGGGGTGCTTGGGATTCACAGGAGTCCACCTGGCTCACCTCCCAGAAATACAGCTGTCAGGAACCTCAGTGCCAGTGGGCCCAGCAATTGGGCCTGGAAATCACCCATCCAGGACATGGAAGGCTTTGAACAACTGTGGCTATCCTGGAATACACTGCACCACGTGTCTCCACTTCCCTTAACAACCCTTGACCTGGAAAAGGAGGGCTTCTCCTAGGCCAGACTTTTCCTGGGGAAAAGCACCAGGGAGTGTTTCAGTGGAAGACTTCACATAGCACAGGGAATCAGCTGCACAAATATTTTTCTTCTTTTTGTTTAACTTAACTAAGGAAGGGGGTGGAGGGAGGGACATAGGTCCCCACCCATCGGTTTGGCTGTGATGTTTGTCATAAATTCTCATCTGGCTGAACGAAAGACACCAGACCACAGGTCAGGGAACTTTTGTGTTTTACTGTGTAGTTGCTTTAACTCCAGCAATCAACCTGCTATTGAGACCCAAAAAGTGTTGGCTGACAAGGCCTTAAATTTGTACACTATACTTCCACAAGCACTGCTTACCAAGCCCTTGATTTTGTACAGTACGCTTCAATAAGCTCTCAACTCCACACAAGAACTTCTCAAAGGTTCATTTTGGTGGAAAATGAGAATTTTTAGCCTGGCAAAATTACATTCCCTGCAGGCTGCAATAAGCAGATATAAGCACATGCAAACTGCTGTATGAGTCCAATGTCCACCTTTTGTCTCCAGTATCAGTTTGCTTTCAGAGTTTTGACAGGATTATAACAACACAAGTAGAAAAGAGCATGAAACAGTTTTGCTTTGGTTCTTTACGTCATTATTCTATTTGAACATTTTTCATAAGCATCATCTCTCTTGCCAGGCTTTTCTACTAATAGTTACAGTACAGGGGTTTTTTAAAGCTCTGTTGCCAAAAGCAAATTGTTAGAATTTTTACGTGGCTTTGAGTTCAACTATTTTCCCTTTATCTGCTTGGTAATTTCCACTTCTATTCCCAGAGATCTACCATGTATTACAATACTTTTCACAGGAATTCACTTATCTAATTTTAATTTAGGTGGATCCTCTTTCTGGTCAGTTTAGTAATACTCACAAGTTTGTGCCGTTTGAAATACAAGAGCAAGGCCCTTAGTGGGGCTGACTACACTAAGCAATACATGGCTCCAATAGGGAATACAAGCAGCGTAAGAAAGACTCCTGGGAAGGGCAGAAAAGCTTAGGTGTGCACAGTGCAAGCCTCAGGGACCTCCAGACACACAGGTCACATGAACATTTGGTCGTGTAGAGGGAGCAAGGCACCGTGTGTACCTCTCCAATTGCATGTTGGAGCACATTTCCACGGATCAGGATGTGATCAGTCGTGTTACTCACCCTTTAGCATCACTGCTGAAGACTTTTCCTGAACATCTGCAAAGACATTTTGTACAGCTCGTGTGAAGACTGAGTGAAATTTTCTCAGCATCTGCATCTTCCACATGAAGTATTTAACAGGAAATATTACAGCCTCAAAATCTTCCATTGCAAGTCATCTCCATTTGCATTTCACACAGGTCCCCGGGCTTGGCTTACTATGCAGCAGCTGTTCCTTATGGCACTAGTGCTGCATGTGCAGCTTTCCTTCTTTGGCAGAAATGGGAGGAGGGAACTGAAGAGCCTGTGGACTCATGGAACCATTGCCCTCTTACAATCCTTTATGCAGAAGGCAAGCAGAGAAACCAATGATTGCAGTGGAAAAATCTGCTCTTCCAGCAGCAAGGCAGGTGCTGTTACTTGAGAAACACGCAGAGCCCAGTGTGCAGCAACAAGTAAATAACCTGCTCCACCAAGCGTCGGCAATTTGATATGCAGCTCTGGGAAGGCCAGAAAAAGGTTTTGCTGAAATCCATCTGCCTATGACCGCAAATGGATTATCCTTCCTGATCCCTGTTCAGATGGCAGGGGAACGAACTGCCTCGAGGTTCAAAAGGAAAACTACTTGAAACATTTGGCTGCAGCACAGGGTAGTGTTCTGAGGAGAAAGATGGATGGTTTACTGACATCATGGGAATACAACCACCACACACAAACTCCCCCTCAAAAACACAGCAGGAGTATCACTCCAGTTTAGCAACTTAAGTTTTTAATTTAAAAGGTTTTTCCATTCTCAGGATGGGGCACAAAGTATTTTTCTCATGAAATTCCATAATATCATTAGTGCTTCAATTTCTATATACAAAAAGGTAGACAGATTTTTTTTTAAAGTTAAAATTTTATTTTAAATATCAAAAATGCAGAAGTTCTATCAACGTACTTTCTTCTAATTTTAGGGAACTTTCCCAGCAGAAAACAGTTCTGCACAGACAGTGCGTATGTTCTCCATCCACACACCCACTCCTCGAAACAGCTCTCACTCCACAAGAGGCAAGAACTGTGTTTTTGGTAATGTTTTAATGAGCCATGGTAAATGTAATTGAAGCAAACATTTTTATTACTTGTGGTCAGTAACTTTCTGTAAGCAGAACTATCATTTCTGTTCCTTTAGTAATGTATCTTATTTCCACCACAGGCTTGTTCACATTAGGTCAACTAACACATTTAATTCCCGTGCACGAACCCTTCTGCTCATGCCTAAGGGCATCCCACAATTACATTAAACTGTTGCTTGGTTTTGACTTCTAATAGAAGCTGTGGGGGGAAATAAGACAGGAAAATTGAGTGTTAATTCTGTATTTTTACAGCTGAAATTCATTTCTGGAGTAGGAGAAAGAGGGAACAAAAAGAGGTGATGCATCAGCCTTGCCCATCTCGCTGGACAGATGATCAAAAGAGATGTTGTAAGACAGGGCTGATTCAAACAACAAACGTGCTCTCAGGGTGAGGATGGATCTGTCAGCTTTTGCATAAAGAGAAGCAGAAGAAAAAGGAGAAATGGAGAGACTTTTCCTTAGGCAGGCTAAGAAGCACCATGCATGAGCTTGTAACACTCTGCCCACAATCACAGGTACAAAAGGAACTTGGGCAAATTTGCACCTGTACTTAATACTTTTATCAGACATCACCATGAATTGGAAAAAGAAATGCACCACTTAATTTTAACCAAAACCTTTATTTTAGTTCAAAGGCTTGTTTGTATTAAAAACAGTTACTTCAAAATCAAATTCACATAAAATTCAGCATGTAAATAAACTGAAGTTGCCATTGGTCAAGATCCATTTCTGAAAGACAAGGGCTCCAAATGACATTTTAACAACCTTGAGTGGCACATTAAACTGGGACAGCAAGAACATCTCTGAGTTTACAGACTGAGGAGTTAAATGTTTGGTACATTTTAAAACACCACCTGCAAACCAGTGTGGTTTAATGATTTCTCTATTTCCCATAAATTCACTCAGCAACAACTGAAAAAAGTATCCCAGTTTAATCTGCTACTTCACAGGAGTAAAAAAATCCTCTTGAGTCTTGTTACAGGCACTACTACTTTCTGCCAGCAATCAAGGTACTTGTCTTAAAACATTTTCCTTACAACACCAACAGTCAAGCTACATTATATACACTTCAATTGTACAATTATCTTTAAAAAATGCCCGTGTACAAAATAGAGGGTTATTTTATTTAAAAAAAACCCAAATCACATGCTAGATTTCATCAACATTTTTAGAGAAGTTAAAGAAATTGATAAATAACATTCCAATTTATTAGGAACAATCCTGCAAGCAAGTGCAGAGGTATCTGCACTATATTTAACATTCTAATAAGCTTTTTAGGGCAATTGGTGCTATAAACCTTATGTGCGAAGTATATGAAAAGCTCTTACTTGTGACAACAGAAGAGAAGCTACTTAATTAATGCAAGAGTATTTCAGCAAAATTATTCTACTTATGAAGTAAATACCACAAGGGCATCTCATTTACAGCCAGTTAGACAAAGAACACAACTAATTACCAGAACACATACATTAGTTAAAAAGTCAAATATATACAAAAATATATTAGAACGTGGTTGAGTTTAACCACAGGCTCATGTAAAAAATGTTGTTTTAAATAGCAATAGCAAAAAAATAGCTATTTCTCTATCTGCAACAGTACAAAAGGCAACACCTACATATGAGGTAGCAATGCCAAATTAAAAAAAAAAACAAACAAAACCAACAACTTTGGATTGAGGAGCGTTTCCTATATTTTCATAGCATATTTGTCAATACAAATATTTAAATGAACACATCAATTGTTTCAAGAACTACTACATTAATTTACAAAAACCTTTTTTAATGAAATTTTTAAAATTCCTGAAAATTGGTTTAGTTACTGATTTTTTCTGTTTCTAAAAAAAGCTATTGCATTTTTAAACCCAAACACTGTACAGAAAAAACATGGAGGCTTTATTATACACACTTGGTAAACGCTATGGTACATTAAGACATAATTTACAAAGATCAGAATAAGCCAACTGTGGTCATTTAATCCTTTTCTGCCTGTTGTACATACCCTGCACACTTTTGCTACCCCATGTTCCATATTAGAAGCAGCTTCTACTACTCACTTCCACAGCTCTGCCCACAGCCAGAGGAAGTGTTTGTATCATCTACCTTCAGGAGCCTGAGCCAGAAGCATGGTTTCACCTAGGGCCAGGGGCATTGCCAGGCAGCAGCTCAGAGCTCCCCTTGGTCTGTGCTCAAACAGCCTCAAGAATGTGGGGGTGGGAGGAGGGGCCAGCTACGCTTCACATCTCCCAGTTCTATCCCTTATTCTCTCCTGCAGGTGCAGTGCAGGAGTGACCACCTGAGATTCCCTGGCCAAAAAAATTCCCATTAATGAAAAGCCAGAAGGGGGACAACCGCCTAGTTCTGGCTGGAATTGCGCCAGCTCCAAGCATGGGATTGCAGGCCCCTCACATGGTCAAATCCTCTGCTGCCAGATCACTGATCAAAAAGACCCTGCTGCTCCTCCAATTCAGGCAACTAAATTGGACATCTGAAGTTAGATGGTACAAGTAACACCAAAAAAATGAACTGGATGGAATTTCCGCATTTATTGTATTAAGAAAATAACATACTTTACATCACAGTGCTTAATTAAACACAATAAAAAAATGTAAACTCAGAATCCTAGATAAAATTTAGCTTGAAAAATTAGGGCTCCAAGAGTTTTTTAAATTCACAATTTTTTAAAAATTGAAGTCACAGCCGGTCAGTTCACATAACTCATGTATTTAAGTTTACTTGTAAATACCTTCCATGCACTCCAAAGTTTGGCCTTTTTCTTTTTTTTAAAAAAGCCTAAATGACAAATGACCAAGTGCAAAGGTAAGAGGTATATTTTTATCTGCAAGGAAACTAGCAGTAATTTTCCAATCAGGCATCTGGAGTGCTCTAGTAGATATAAGGAAATATGCGGTATGGTACACGCTGACAATACCTTTCCCATGCCAAGCCATATTTTTGCTTACAATGATGTTCATCACGAGCTTCTCGATGAACAAGCAAGCAGATGAAATATATCACGTAGAAATATGGTAAAATGTGGTTAAAACCTGTAAAGTAAGAAGGTCTATTTAGATAAAGCTAAAAAAAAGCACGGAGATGTTGGCTATTAATCACGTACTAGGCTTGTGACACACACTTGTTAAAGGTATCTTATACACACAAAGCATCAAACACTCAACGGGACAGTTGTGTGACACGTTTACATGCAGATAGGAAAAGACCCACAAACCCACAGAAAATAACTAATCCTTAAAGTCTGAAAATCTCCCAATCACTCTTACAATGCATGCCAAACTGGCAGATATTTTAAGTTCTTGAGCTACCAAAGTGCCCTACACAAGGCACACAGTTTTCTCTAATTTGGCAGTAGACGTGAGTCCAGCTTTGCTCAGAGCACAGTACTTGCTGTGGATGAAAAAAAAACCCGGACATCATCCCAAAATGTGTGATGGCAGCCCTGAAGACCAACCATATTCTGGGATGCATCAAGAAAAGTGGCCAGCAGGTCAATGGAGCTGATTCTGCCCCTCTACTCTGCTCTCCAGAGACCTCACCTGGAGTGCTGTGCCCAGCTCTGGGGTCCCCAGTACAGGGAAGACTGTACTCATTAACAAAAGCTTTGAAACAGAATTTCTCTCCTTTCTGTTTGATGACTCTTCTTTTTTTTTTTTCTTTTTTTTTTTTATTTTTAATATATTTTGCTTAAAGTCACCCTTACACGTGGGAGGCCCTGGTCTCCAAGCAAACTCCTTTTCAGGAACTTTATTTGAAAACATTATAGCACACCCACTAGCCTAAAAAATTAAAGGAACAACTAACTAGAAAGCAAGTCCCATTATTATTGAATGATAAAGTGCCAAAAAGACAAGTAAAATCTATAGTATGTCAAATGTACAGCAAGACAGAAAGGGTAAGATGAAAGAGCAAAGAGCTGTTGCATTAAACTTATGACACAGAAATTGGCTATTCAGTTGGCTATAGAGTTTAATATCCCAAATAATTAATACTTTGCATTTCAAATCCAGTCAAGATGAGAAAACATACAAGCATTTCTGATAAGATCCACTTTAGTTTCAGAAACTTACCACAGGGCAGGGACCATGCTAGAGCCATGATGATGTCACCGAGATAATTAGGGTGACGAACAAAGCCCCACCAACCCGTGACAAGTAGTCCTTTTCCAGTTGCAGTGGGTATAAATTTCAGATCTGTGAACAGAGTATTGTAGTCAATGAGACAATTGAAATATATGCTTAAATACCACAAAGAAACATTGTATAGCAATTGAATAAAAAATGTACTTACTGGCCAATTTGGGATCTGCTGGATTCCTTCGGAAGTTATTTTTCTGAGAATTTGCACTGCGGAATATGTAATACCCAATAGCTGAAAATAAATAAGATTCATTTTGCATTTTCAGTATTTTCCAGTTTTCCTTTCTTCAGCAAAAGCACTCACATGCTCTTTTACCACTCTTATTATTTCAGTTTTCTCCTCAGAGATGTGACTGATATTTTCTGGTTTACAGAACTCTAACAAGATAGAAATGCCATTGGAAACCTGCATTCCATATGCTCTTACACATTACTGACTAACTTTATTAGATTTCAGAGAAGCTTTATTTTCACATCTATTTTTAAATTTACACCTGAGTTAGTTTATTCATGTAACACTGAGTGTGAAATTCACATAAGGTGATGTGCTGCACATTGTAAAATAACATCTCTTTTAGCAGCCCAGTATTTTGCTACAGTGTCTACTCCATAAACTGACCAACTATTTACAAGTTCACAATAAAATAATTATCTGATTTTGAAATTCATTTTCTCCATAGTTTTCACACAGCAGCTTAAATTTCCTTTTTGCAAGGTTATATTGAAAAGAGATGATCACAACAGATTTCAAATAAAGATGTTCTTCAAAAACTAAACAAAGACCCAAGAAAAAACATTAACTGAAGGTGGAAAAATGCTGTTGTATTTCTCAGTATTGCACATATTGTGTGCCTTCTTATTTTTTCCAAGTGTTAAAATTCTTTGTCACGACGACAAAAAAACTGGTAGGTTTCTTTAGGTTTACTGTTCAAATAAAAGGGACAAACTACAAGGCTGCATTGGTGCAAACTTAAGCTTGCCTAAAAATGAGCGCTTTCCCAAAGCACTCAGCTAGAAAACAGATGGTTGTCTTTAACATGTGTGTTAAAGGGCATCAGGAAGATGCAAATACTTACTTTTTCCCTAGGTTCAGTAAAGCATATGCAACAAGATATTGCCTTCTTTTTATGAGTCACTTATAGTCAATCAGATGAACAGATATGTTTTAAAAATCAAATTCAAAACATTTTAAATCACTTAACTCCAGACAGCATCCACCTAAAGATGTCTCTCAACAGAACAACAAGGTGTTCAGATTCTCATCTACTCTTCATTTATTAAAACAAGAATTTACTATATTCTTTGCATTAAACAGTAGCCATGCTTCCACCAGCTCTAAAACAGAAAATATGATCCTTGCACCTGAGCTTCACCTCACATCTCAAAGAAACAAAATCAGTACCAGGTTGTAACTAACAGTAACAATAACATTCACTGTAACTTACAGTTCACAATAGTAATTGCCACAGCAACAGGCCAAGAAATCACAGTAGGATGACCCACTAAATAGAAGGCCTGCAGACTGTAGACAAATGGAACCCACACCAAATCTCCAAATGCTAGCATGAATCCAAATCCATCATGGGTAATATCCATTGTAGTCAAAACGGCTTCCTAGAAACAAGCAGGAAGGAATTTAGAATTTACAAAGCTTCTTTCATTTAACATTGTAATTAGAAATAGTAACATTTAACAAGACTGTCTTTACCTCATTCCAAAGAGCATCCACCACATACAGAAGCTGAAAGCTGTTCACAAGTATCATTGACAAGGATGGCATACTTAGATTGTGTATCTTCATCTCGGCCAGGAGCATGGCCAAGTTTACAACCACCTAGTTTAGAAAATACTTTATTTTAAAATTTTCATGTAGAAGTGGTCTTTGCACTTACACTATAGGACACTTTAATACAGGTATTTTTCCCAATGTTTAAGTTTAAAAAAGCCACAGTTTGCAACTAACTATATTTCTGAAGCCAGTCTAACCTGAATATATGAATACTTTAAGAAGGTTTTTCATTTCCCACAAAGCAAAGAAACTAGAAATCTCCCTGAAGTGAATAAAAAAGGCCATTAAAAATCTGGCAATGTGGAACTGGTTTTCAGTGCTATTTTTCCCCATTTATAAATATATATAATATCTTTAATACCAATTTTATATATATATATATAAAATAATCCCTGTGTATAATATTTAAGCAAGTAACTCAGATTACTGACTCACCCAGCCAATTAATCCTGGACGCAACTCACAGAAGTATTTGAGGTCAAAACTGCCAATACGAGGGTTTAATTCATGTCCAGTAAAAAAATCATAAATAAAATACCCTGCAGATAAGACAGAGCCTCTGTTAGCAATAGTCTTCCTTTTATCTGCCACTACACTTCTCCCCATAAATAAGATTCTAGTTTCCACTAACATGCACTTATTATCAATTCTCAAAAGCCTCTAGATTGAAAAAAAAATTGAAGAGTATGTGCAAAATACAAAGCAAAATTCATATGCTAAATATTTTATTTATTAGGAGGACTAAACAATACTGTTGACATATTTCTCCTTGACACTTGTTCCTTCTTTATTTTCAGCCTTATCCTGAGACACACATCACAGTCTCCATGAACATGATCTTATAGTATTAATTCTACTTTCCCTCCTATTTCACCACCTTTTTTCTGGGAAAAAAAGAATTCCTTTAGCTATGACTGCATGTCTCTTAAAAGGGATGGACAAGAAGGAACTTGACTTCAAGATACCCAAAGTTCAAGAGTACAAAAAACAAGCACTTTGCAGAACAATTACAGAATGCTCCTATGCTACTTAAGAGTCTCTAGAAGTGCACTTTTTGATTAAAAAAAATTATGATCATTTATTTCCCTTCACACATGGAACATGCTGCACTGAAAACAAAAGTATGGATATTTGAATACCTCATTTTAATACACTAAATGTTCTGTCAATAAGCATCCTTTCTTAGTCACCCTATGGACATTTTTAAAAAGAGTTTGATATTTAATGCTAACAGACTCCTCAATCTATCCTTGTCCTACAAAAACATATGCATAAAACTGATACTTTCTAGGCAGGCAGTCTCATGACTGAATCAAAATCTCTTTTGAAAACTCCTTTCAGCTAACTAGATTTAAAAGCACGTGGCAAAATAGAAGTTTAGAAAAGCATTGTAATTTCAAGTTCTGTACCTGACTTCCCAGAATATCTGCCTGTACCTGACTGCCAAAACATTTACATATTTCATTTTTTCTTTCCATTCTCACATTTCAAGAAAAGGCAGGGGGCACAATGAAGCAAACTACACAAGCCTCTCCCAACAAAAAAAAATGCTGAAAACTGAAAAGAAGGAACTGTCCTCTCAGCATAGGGAACTAGACCACCCAAGATATTACTGCACAGGCTATTCAAGGTAACCTGACTAAAATGTTACGCATTATACAGTATCCAAGTGAAAACAAAAATTTGCCAGTTTATTTTTACTATTATCTTTACATTGGATGAAAGTATAAGTCAAAGTATTATAATAACAAGCCCTAAATCCTAATTCATAAAAATGAAACTGTAGCAAACAACTGTAAAGAAGTTATCCAAAATATTTTATAACTCACCAGAATTTCCACCTGGTGCTAGTTCTTCCTCAGGTGCTTTCAGGGACCGAACATACAGATAAATGCTCAAGGCCAAAGAAAAAGCTGCAGCTGACACTGCAAACTGCATGAAGTGATCGTACAAATAATGAAGTTCAAACTGAAAGTATAATAAAATTCCAATAACTGCAGCAGTGAAAATAAAAGCATAAAATCCTAAAGGACATAAAAGAAAGACGTATTAGTCAGAATAAAAAACCCCACCATTCTAGTAGAACCTACCTAGTCTAACCTTTCTGCATTTTCACTTCTTCCAAGACTTGTCCATATTTCAGTAATGTCTTACACATCCCATGCTCTAAGTCCAAACTTCTGTGGCACAGCAATATACATAAGAGACTCTAATCCCTGAAATTTACTGGGCTCCTCTTCAAAAGGACAAGAGGCAAGAACACTCTAAGAACTCCTACATTTTTTATAACATAGAATCTAATTTCAGATTGCAGTGGAAAAATGGACACTGACACTACTAACTGATAACAGCAGGTCACAAAATCTTATCTGTAGCATAGTTCAGATAACCCTATTTTCATCTTCAAGTTTTCATATATACATACCTTGATACAGATAGTAGCAATTAAAGTATTAAATAATTACCAAGTCAAAACTTGACCACAACACTTTCATACAGAGAGCATCAAACCACATAGAATGGATTGATACCCATATATGAGCAGGCAATTCTGTGAACATAGAACATTCTGTGAACCCTTTTTTCACAGGGTCACAGTGGTTGAGGTTAGAAAGAACCTCCAGAGCTCATCTGGTCTACCACTTTCTGATGTTCAGATGGAACCTCCTGTATTTCAGTTTGTGCCCATGGCCTGTCACTGGTCATCTCCCATAAAAGGTATGATAACGTCAATGTGACTCACTTCTGTAGAACGTAATTCATCTTGTTTCTATAACTTACAGCTCTATTCTGACTTTAAAATGGTGCAACTTATCAGACTACATTAAAACTACATTTTTTAATTTAACATTTAGATTCCACTAGCACCAGACAGTGTCCTTGAACTGACTAATCAATCAAATAGGTAGTCTGGAATACCTGTAAAGCATCGAAGTACGCTGCCCTATTTAAGCCATAAAAAGCAGGACTGCTGAAGTATGTTAAACCATACCCTAGAATTATCCAGGTGAGAAACTTGCCTTATTCATAGGAAGTTAAATCAATTATAATTAAAGGTTCCAAACTGTTCTTTGACAGGCAGGAGTAAGAACATCTAAATCAATTACAACATACTTCTTATTAGTCTGCAAAATCAGAGACATCCAAGACTCTGATAAAATCTCTTCAGATCACTCCTCCTGAACATGTCCTTGTTACGTGAGCATCCCTAACACTTCCCTACAGACAATGCCTTGTTTAGCAATTATGCAAGGAATATGACAGGAGTCACCAGCCACAACTGGATGCAGACCAGGTGCCCTGTATAGTGCAATGCCTTGCTCTTGGTGCACTTAGCTCCTGATGATTACTAACCATCTTCTTTCAAGAAAAGGCTCATCCTACTTTATGAAACATTTACAACAGATACATTCTACGGTCAAACTGTATCTTTCACCATGTGTATTTTATGGTGCTGAGCACTGCAAGTCACATAATGGCACCAGTTTCAGAATAAGCAACTGCAACCTGCTTACCATTTATCCGGTACTGTAGTTTCTTTCCAGTTGAAAGTGGCAGGCCTTCTACAACCTAGGGAGAGTAAAATACTAGTGTTCAACAAGGTAATTTCTGGGGGCACTGGCAGGGGAGGGAAACCAACTACACCTCTGCCAGAAAGACATTCAAATCAAAGTAATCAGATGGACACAATCAAAACTAAAGATCACACATTGTTCTAAAAAATGTACTTTGGATATCAAAATGTTAACAGTTTAAATTAAAAACATTTTAAAAAGCACACCTCTTCCTAACCAGCCTCAAGGTAGCAGAATTGCTTCAATTTTTGTAAGCTTGTATAGCAGCAGACTTTATCTACTTTCATTAGTGTCCCTTCAGAATCTGCTAGTAGCCCTCAAGTCACAAAAGAGGGCAAGAGAGCATTTGCCTGATATAGGTATGGCTAGAATGGTTTATAGCTTCATGTAAGTGAAGACTATATTCCAAAACATTAGATATCCATAAGAAACTGAGTATTGGCTTGTGAATGTAGAATCCTGGAAGTATTTCAGCTATTAAGTACATTTTATCCATGCCCTGATCTGAATGACTATAAAATGCTTTCTGCCTCTTCTATTGAAACACTCTGAAATGCACGAATTCTTAATAAACTGTGCTTTTTTCAGCTTACAGAAATCTGAAGTAGCCATATTCCAGCCTATTATGGAAAACTGTTTGTTTTCAAATTCACTGTGTTAAGAATACATCCCACCTTCCAGCCCAACACAAAGAACAGTTGCCCATAAAACCCCAACTGCTACTGAACACCCTACCTTTCCAATTGGCAGCATGTAAAACAGAGCCTGAAGGAAAAACCACAGAAGAAAAATACCAAACACCTTCGTCTCCCAAAGACTTTCAAGTGCTGGGAGAGCAGGGAAGTTCATAAGACTGGGGTCATCTTGTTTACACATCAACAGCAAGTAGAGTACAGTAGCAGGCAGAAAAAGTACCAGCGTGAAGGTCCCTGTTAACAGACATCATGGCATATTAGAAGATAAACACAGAAAATTAAAAAAAAAAAAAAGTTTCAATCCCACTTAAAAAAAAAAAAAGCCCAATATTAACTTCAGTAACGAAGAAGAGGTTGTCACGATATTCCTGAAGCAACACAGCAGCAATCCCTAGTCACATAATGGCACACAGAGATATTCTTCTCACTTCCATACAAGGTCATCTCCTGAAGGATCACACCCACCACAAGCCTTTAAACTGACTGAAAAACTGTATAAAGAATACTTGACTGTCAAGCTGAAAGTACGTACATTTTGAAAACGTAAAACCTTTGCTAGTTACTTTTTAAATTTAATTTAGAAATATTTGGATCTCATTGTGCAAGAGATGGCAAAGGACCTTCACTGTATTTCACATGAGAACCAACATAACAATGGTTCTTTGACTGCCATCATACCAAGTGAAGGACTATGGTATCAGTTTCAATTCTAAAACCAGGGTCCAAAAACTGTCAGGAAAATGTCAGGAAAAACATGACAGTATGGTCAGTTAAGTAAAAAAAAAAAAAAACCAACCACAAAATCGTTATTAATTTTCAAATATTAAGGCAGTTTGCACACATACCAATTCTTCCCCCAAACTCTAGCTCCTTTGTTTTTGTTGGTGCTTTCTCAGTTGTTTTTACTGTGGCAAAAATCTTCTTCTCCGAATATATCTCTTCTTTTTTCTTTTCATCTTTTCTTGAACGCAAGCTGTACTGTTCAAGTACACGCTTTACTTCCAGGTCTGGTTTTAACTTGTGCTGTTAATGAACAAAAATAATTTACTACAGAGATTCCTGCTGATTTTATGCCAGTATTTTATATTTCAGAAGACATTCACTATAAAACACAAATGGACAACATATTCTACTTCTATACAGTGCATTCACATGAAGAGATTGCTAAAGCCAGAGTCATTGTGATCAGCTAGGCTGCAATTTCCTTATCAGCAGCAGTTCCAGTACAGGTCATCCATTCCCACTTTCCCTTCTGCAATAACTGTGTGCATTAACTAACAATCAGAACTAAAGGGCTGATTTGGCTCTTGAAAAATTAAAATAAAACATCACTTTCTACGGTCAAATATTCACACAGTATAAGCATCGGAATGAACACAAGTAACCAGAGAGGGTTTGATGCAAAACACAGACAAGAAAAATAAACACTATGCACCTCTAATATTTGTCCCTTCTCACAACTTCATCTCCCTCTCCCCTGGAATCAGCTGGCTGGACAGCAAACTTAATTGACCGCAAAGTTTTATGTTGCATTCTATTTCTGCTCAATCATTGTGGCGCCTTTGTCGAGGAATTTCTGAGAGAGCTAAGCCACAATATGACATAAAACTCAGAGTAAATACGATGTCCATACCTCCAAGATTATGCAGGATGTGTCATTTTTTTCTGTACTTTCAGGTTCCCCATTGTATCTTTTGGTGTTATTCTCACTTGGTTTCTGTTAAAAAGATGAAATACAGTTTTAGCTCTCTGAAAATAAAAGCTGCATTAAGTGTGAGCACAGAATGAATAATTAAGAGCACTAGTTTTTAGTCAACTGCAACTGCTCTGGTTTCTCTCACAGGAAAACAAGCTGATTCAGTATCTAAGGTACAGACAGTTTCAGTTCACAAACAAAATTAAACTAATTTAAGAAAAGGAAAAAGCTATTGGGTTTTTTTATAATAAACTGTAACATTCAGAGGGAATAGAGCTTCTAGTTTTTTAACTCAACAAGAACTGCCAAGTACAAAGTCCATGTCTATTTAGTAATGCTAGTGGGCAAGCAGAGTAAATTTCTGTGTCCAATACACAGCACTGTTCTGCAGGACAAAGTTTGGTTTTCCACTAAATATTGTTGAAGAAATAGATTGTCTTATAAAAATTCTTTTAATGAGTCTAGCTTACACAACTCCAGGAAGACACGAGTCATGTTTTCTTTCATTTCACCCTAAGCTTTGTTGAAAAGGACCAGGTCATCCCAGTTGTACAACAACCAAGAGATCCATCCTACTCCTCAATCAGAAGCCATGAGAAAATGACCAAAGATATTTTAACCTTTTTGTCCTAAGAGGTACAAGAAGTACAAAAAATAAAGTGTAGCTGCTGGCTACAAACTACTTAAAAAACAAGTATATGGTCCACAGGCCATGCACTGGGTCACACAGCTCAAGGCAGTTTACTGCAAAACAGAAATCACAGCAATTTCAGTGCCAAAGAGCACTTTCAGTAGTAGCCATTTACTAAATCTATCTATTTAGTTTAGATTGACTCTGGTTTAGTTCAGTTGAAACCCATCTAAATAAACCTGTCCATTTTCAATAGGTCAGCAGAAACAATTTCCAGTTCAAGGGACTGTGCCTTGGACAAGTGAGAAGCTTCCTTGGGCACCAAGAGGCAGAAGAAATGCTGTTTGTTTTTCTTAACAGAGAAACATTACTTCTAGTATTCTTCACCTGCAGATCACCAGAACCATTTTTAGCACTCATTATAATCTTCACAAAAATGTCAAGAACAAACAAGATAAGTTTCAGCTAAACACCAGATAGCTGATAAACCTATAAATCCTTACAGGACAGTTTTTACAATGAAAACAGTTCTGCAATAGCATCAACCAGCAAGGCCATATTTAAATATTCCACACTTGAATTCTGCAACAATTCTCACACAGAAGCTGCATGTTTTTCATTACTATTGTAATGCACTATATATGATAAACAGAACTAATTTCACTTAAAATTCTAAAACCTACCTGCTATGTTTTGAACAAAACATCTTAAAAACAGTCTAACTTCCTTTGCCCCATTTTACAAGTGGAAGCATATGGCTAACAGCAATTTAATATTAAAAGATAAAAGAATTTGTGTGCATTTGGATTCTGAGAACCTCACAGTATCAGCAAATTCAAATGGAACTTTATAACCTAAGTTTACACTTCAAGAACTTCCTCAAACTCTGCAAGTCAGAAAGCCTATTTTCAAGGGAAAAAAGAGGCAGTTCTGAGATACACTTTTGCAGCAAATTATGTTGTTCAAGGAACACGAACTACAGTTGGCTTTTACAATGGTAAACCCTGTATGCATGAAACCAATCTTTAACAATTAGCAAAAATTTGCTTTAAAAAAAAAATCGAGCAAAAAACAACCCCCACAAAAAAACAAACAAACAAAACTAATACCGGTGGTAGAGCTATGCTGGTTTCCTGAATGGCTTTCTTTTTGTCATTTTTAGGTTCTCTGCTTTGGGAAGAAGAACGACGCCTGCCCCTCCCTGGTCGACCAGGGGATCTAGATCGAGACCTGCTGGTACTTCTTCTGGAGGGAGAACTTGAAGAAGACTGACTCTTCCTGTGCTTGAATGACGACTGTGACTAAAGGGAAAAGAAGAAAGTGAATTTTTATTTATGTCCCAAAGAACAATTTTAGAAACGAGAGGGGAGATTTTGTGGTGAGGACTCTGGCAGCAGTTCTACAGCTTTGTCTCTTACTTTCTTTACTGATGCTGCACAAAGGCTGTTAAGAAAGAGCAACTGTAGTGTACTCATTTTGCTGGGAGTTCCCAAACTATTCTGTCCCAAGTCCAGCTGCTTCTGACAATTCCTGTCAAAGCTACAGAAATCAGGCTATGGATGTATACTACTAAAGTGAGCACCCAGCTTTTAAGCATACTACCCTCTCAATTTTTTGCACAAGGAAATGAATTGACAGATGTCTCTTAAGCCCTAAGAGACTGCTCTCATTTCCATATTTCCATTACTCAGCTTTATTAATGCATTTGATATAGCAAGATGTCATCATCTATTTAAGGCAACACAGATCAAATCAACACTAAAAAACCCTGAATCATTTAATAGAGCTAAATCATTTCATTAGATGTGATAATTAATTTAATTAACAGTTTTCTACAAAAGTACTGTTTGATTTCTGTTTCCCATGTACAATTTCTACAATGCAACTTTTATAATGAACAAATGTTTCATGACAAAGAAAGGCTTTTTCTCAGCTTGAGTTTGCTAACCGGTAAGCAGGAAATAACAAGTCAGAAAGTCCTGAAGCAATGAAAACGACTGCCTACCTCAAGGCAGAAACATTTTTGCCCCAAAAGAAAAGGCCAGTTACTAGGCATGTACACTGCCACCAAGAAGTGAAACTACGGTGCACATAAAGACACACAAGTTGGCCTTGAACTTATGCAGGTTTCAGGACAGGCCATAAAACCCAACTACAATGAACATTCAACAGGTTTTCAGACTTTTTTTTCTCAAGCATTATGTATTTTCAACTGAAACTTGAAATAATAGACCTTTAAAACATTGGGTTTTTTTTTTTTCTAATAAAAGATATTTGAAGAGGGAGGAATGTGCTCATATGCATATGACACGAACATTTCTCAAGAGTCCCTAATTGTCACAAATACAGCAAAATACCTTATGAAGCCTTTGAGGACCTAAAACAGTACAAGCTATTCACAGATGCTTTTAAATAGCACATGCCCTTTAAGGACATACTTATATTTACAGCGATACGTAACGACATGTTTCCATTTGTTTTCAAATTTTCTTATTTAGAGATGGAAAAACATCAAATTAGTAATCACCTTCTGATTACTACCTTTATAACAATCATGCTAGTAGAGTTCCTAAATGATCAAACTTGTTTTTCCCCAAATGTATCACTGTTTTTTTCTCTCTCTTCTTTAAAGATGAGGTTTCTGAACTCCTGCTTGAGATTCCCTGAAGACATAGTTAACAAAAACTTGTAAAATGACTATCCAGTTGTAAGTTGTACTTTAGCTACATCACAAACTCAGTAGTAATCTTGCGTTAGAAGTACTGATACTTACATACACACATACTCACCCTTATATCACTTTCTTTCAGCGCAAGTTCAGTTCCATCTTTGTACTTTACAGTATAAAGATGAGTAGCATCATCATAACTAGCCACTTGTACTTCATAGTACAGGACACTGCCTGGCCAACGGCCCATCACCATCTCGCCATCCGCATACTTCCGGCTTGGCATTTTCCAAAAGGAATCCCTAGGAAATAAATAAATCAGTACATATGACAGCTGAACATTAGGCTTAATTTTCCCCTACTCTCTTTCCATATCATTTAGGCTGGAAAGGGGAAACTTTAAACAACTCTTCATCTTAAACAGGGAAAAGGCTGTGATAAGAAAACAGCAGCGATCTACTTTCCAAAGCGAAAGTAGACAGAAGAAATAGTCTTAAAATAGAGTGAAGATTGAAGATATATGTTCTGGGAAAAGTTCAAATGTATTAGACTAGTACTCAACTATGATATACAATCTCCATTATCAGGCAAGGCACATATTTGACCAATATTACACAATGCAGCACATCTTATCTGGAGGGGGAAATGCAAATTAGATGGTATTTAAGTGTCCTCTAACCATTTTTTTCTGTGGTTCTACAGAAACTACAGAAGTGGCGGTTTCTAAACATTAAATTTAAACATCCCCAATCTCTTCAACACTTCCAGGCATATCACATATTTTCTTCCAATTTATTATGCCAAACACTCAAGAGTTAAGAAACTTGAGAATTTAGGCTCCTGTCTAGGCTCAGTATTTTCTCTTTTCCATCTATTTGGCACAAAGTTTGTAATGGCCTTTGCAGGGGCCCATACGAAGCCAAAGTACAGCATCAGAGCAATCACACAGCAGCCTGAAAAAAACAAATTCTATCCCCCTGTCTGCACCCTAAGGTTTTTACTTGATATGAGCAAAACATGGTGTGACTACTACCCTTGGTTTACCACACCAGATGCTAGAATGGATGGGGGGAGAGGGACAGGACACAAACGAACCAGCAAGTATTTTTGTGTCAAAGCATTTTAACTTGTTTGGTATAAATAAGATGTGAAGCCACATAAATTGACGTGAAAACAATTATTTAACTAGATACTCACTCATTACACATTAACTAAACTGCAGGGAAAAGTTTAGATTCTTGGGAAAAAAGTACTGTTAATATTCAATCACAGACCTTCATCACACATTGGGGGATGGGGGTCAGTGAGGTTTTTCAATCAACAATCATTTTGGCACTTTCTGAAGCTGCTGCTGTTAAGATTTTACAACTGTGTAGCTCTCCAAGTAAAAGAAACAAAAGATTCGGCAAAATGTCCTCCTATGGATTTTACTGCTAATATTCCAGAAACATCTGGCCATCTCCTTTGCTGTATAATTGAAGGGGGGAAAAAAGGGTAGGTTTAATAATCTGGTTTGACTGACACTTACCAGTTAGAAAAACTATCACAGTTCTAGTCTATGCTTGTAGGCATATGCTCTTCCAGTTCCTCTGCCTTCTAACTAGTGTTTCTTGTCCCAGTTTCTTTTTAATTCTTTCTGAATTCCCACTCCTCCAACTATATTTTATCCCAGTCACTTTAACCCACTCAAATTCATAGCCTTGTTTCTTACAACTCCATGAAATACCACGTCCACATTTCATTTCAAATTCTTCACTCTCCTTATCCCTCTGCTCTTTAATTCTCTTGTGATTTTCTATCTTTTCTGCCCTTGTTCATCCAGCTAGTTCCTGTTCCTCTTTGCCATCTCTGGGCTAAAGTCTGGACTCAATCCCCATCTCTGTCTCCTTGCCCAGTTTTTTTTACCCAAAAGACAGTTCTTCAGCACACCCATGTCTACTCCTGCTCTTTCCCTAACCTCTCTCAGTGAAATCTTCCTCTTCTTCCTTACATAGCCTAAACACCTGTGCTCCACTGAGTCCAGTCAGAGCTTTCACCAGATGTCATAACCTCATGCATGACTTCATTTCCTCTCTGCTGTTGTACTTCCTACGCTCCAGCCAACTGTTTCTTTTCTTGGCCTGGAGCACCTCAGTCATGATCTGTAAATTTAGATCCTGACCAGGACAAACCTGGCAGATCTTTGGACAAAGGTGTGAAATACAGAATATTTGGAGGGTTAAGTCCTTCTTGCAAAAGGAAAAGATTTTTTCAGAAGTTGTTGTTAAGAACATGTACGCTGATTTCCACAATTTTTAACAACCACTTCAAAATATAGATATCATTTCACAAGGTTAATGAAATGCAATTCTTTGCTAGACTTCAAAATCCAGCAATTTTGTATGCAAACACAAAGAAAGCCCAAAGAAAAGGTAACCTGATGATTTAATTCTTGTGAAAGGCAGGAAGACCCTCCCCTCCTCCAACTTGGTTCTTAAAAGGAGATGGTTAGTGTTGGAGGAGCTGTAGCTAAACCAGTATTATGTAATTTAGTCTGAGGTAGGTATCACTGATATGAAATTCCTGAATAATAAATAGATTTAAGCACGTGGAAATATTATCCTCTGACTCAAAAATAATCAACAATCTTATTATTGGGAAAACCTATGAGTTTTTCAATATTTTTCCTTTAATAGTAAAGCTTAATAATAAGCTCAAACATTAAACACTAAAAGAAGTAAATATAATTTCTTGCTCCATCAAGACTGACTACCTCTTTCTGCACCCCAGGGCCTCCTGTGAGGGAGGTCTGAAATCCTCATTCTTTATACCCCACTTCAAAAAGCTACATCTTTTAAAGGCAGCTTTCATCTGTTCAGATAAGAAACACAATCACGGGCATCAAGAAAAATAAAGGCAAGAAGTCTTGAAAAAAAAAATACAGCTTAGAGATTACATTTTTAATTTACTGTTCTTTCAAGCTCTCCACACACCCCTGATAATTTGCAGGGTATCAGCTGACATCAGCCTAATGTTCACCGTAGTCCTACATAAGTTTTTGAATTCACAGGGCTTCAAAATACGTACCCAAAGAAAATTATTTCATACAATAAACCCTGTACTGTACAGACACCTGATCACAAGTATAGTCACAGGATGAGATTTGTGTTTTCTGTGCATTATCTTCCTTTAGAAACCCAGACTCGAAGGAAATGGATCAAAAAGGTTTTGTATCCTATACCAAGCAAGATAATTAACACAAAACTCCCTGAAGGTTAAAAGTTGGCCAGGAAGAAAAATTACTGCTGACTCAACCGAGAACAAAATACTTAAAGAGAAACATGGCTGAGAAATGTATTGTCCCAGGATCCAGTTCTGGTCTTTCTTAATGACTCTCTCACTAGAGATGTGGAAAGAGATTTCACTGTGGAGAAAGTAAGACTACTAGCTTATGGCCACTGGAAGATCATACCCCATCATCAGAGGTTGAGTACAGGGTTTAAAGAATAAATAAACACTAGACACTGTTTCCTCTTCAAAGAGCAAAGTTCATACATATTCAGTGATTCCACTTACAAATTCTGACATCTCACCACTGGTAGATAACACTCTCGATGTCTAAGGAAGAAGCAATTTGAATGCAAGAAAAAATGCGGGAAAATAAAGGGAACACTAACAGTCAAGACTAACACGCCACAGCCTACATGGAAAGTTGCTGCTGAATTCATCAGGAAGGCTGAGTTGTGCTGGGCCTTTTCAGCATCAACACTACACTCTCCACACTTCCAGCTTTTCAGACGGCAGAGCCTGAAGCGCCTACCCCTGTGCAAGCCAAATAAGCATCACCACTACAAACAACTGCACATAAGCCTCCAGACAAACCTAACAACCCACCAACCCTCGGGCTGGGCGACGAGGCCCTCCCCTTTCAAGATGCGGGGTAGGGGAGCGAAGGGGACGCGGCGGGAGCCCGGGCGAGCGCGGGATGGTGTGACAGGATGGGCCCCACGTGTCGGGGA